>OMKR01044371.1:0-23256 GCA_900302355.1 Cyttopsis rosea | reverse complement strand
AGAACAGAAAAAAACAACAACAAAAAAAAAAAAAAAAACACCACCCTCAAAAAAACAAACAAACAAATAAATAAATAACAAACCCTGATTTTCTGCACTAGCTATATCAAAAACAGAGAGGGTATAATCCAGCAGAATAAAGAATCTTAAATAAGTTTTGGGTGTCTATGCTTATGTGTTAAGTCTCCATTCAAATTTTTACATAGCTGTGTAACTGCAACCATACATTCAAAGAATAACTGTCACTCTAATAGAAGTAATCACAGAGTACCGTATATCACAATTAAACCATGAGTATAAATATACATACACATTTACAAAAGCGGGGTTTTTCAAAAGTGCTGCAGACAGTGGTGTAGAAAACAGGAGAGGCCAATGGATCACAACGCAATCCAGGACGCAAATCTGCAAAGCTCTGTGTACGCAGTTGCTGGAAATATTTGGTATATGTCTTTTAGTCCCCCGAGTCAGGGCCCGTCAAACGAGGCCTCTAATTAGACGGGACCATGTCCTTTATAACCGGTTCTCTGTTTAGGTAAGTGGCCCAGTAGACTAAGTTGAAGGAACCGAAAAGAACGGGAAACATAATCCTTGAAATCCTATCAATTTTGCTAACGCTGTTGAAGGTCTTCTTGCTTTCCTGAGCTTTGCCGTCCGCCTTGGGCTTGCTGGGATCCACGACGCCGCCTTTGGCGATAGTGGGCAGCATGGTGGAGTCCTTGGTGATGTTGGGCGCGTAGTTGGCCACTGCTACAGCGTAGGCGTTGTTCTTCTTGACCACGGATGCCCTTTCTTTTTTCTGTCGTAAGAAGAAAATGGTTCAGAGCAGGTTTATTCAAGGTGAGCTGCACCCTCAGACCTAAGCCTCTAGTATTGATTAAAGAACAGCTATATGACTGAACATGCTGTGGTGGTAAATTATGGTATTTGACATTGGTTCAGTCCAGGATAAGTCAACGTTTGTTTGTTAGTCCTTGCTATATGAGATTTGTATTTCAGAACCTTAAATATATGTTAGGCAGATTAACTGTGAAATTCCATCAGGATTACATTGGCTGCCCAAAGTGTTACCTCGCAACGCATAAACAATTTCTAGGTTAGCTACATTAAATTTCTGGTAATTTCAGCATGCCTGTAGTGGAGTGTGGTGTGGTGTTGGGGCGGTGTGGTTTGAGCGGCCACGCCTGTCTTGGGTCTGGTTGATTGGACCTGGGAGCCGGTGTGGCTGCACACCTGCTGCTCATCAGTGGAATTGCTGAGCAACAGGTTAAAATCACCCGTCCCCACACACACGGGAGGGAGCCCTGGTCATGACACAAATTCCATCTGCTCCCGGCTTGTACCATCTTGCCACCTCTGCAAAACAATGGTTTTGCCTTCACCACCATCTTGCCTGTGTCCCTGTGTCGGAGAGCCATGGAAAAGCCACTTGGGTGGTGTGTGGCAGGTGGAACTGCTACATGGCGCAATACATATTGTAATACAGTGATATACTGTATATAACCACTCATCAAATTCCTTTTTTCCCAAACAAATTCCTCGATCACAACTGATTGTTGTGTAAAACCATTGCAATCATTCTTTGTATTCAATTTATATATCAGTTATGTCCTAATTACTGATCTTCGGCAATTTCACGCCACTGTGGACTTCCTTATAGTCCATAGACAAATTTTTATCTTATGCATCTCCATTTCATTGAATATTTTTTGCTGTGTTGTGTGCCAAGTGAAATCATGTGTATAGGCAAGCACTCCTGGTGAATGGAACAGATTTTGATTCTGATTCTGGGGGAGAACAGAGAAGGTCAGAGGACATGTTTTTATTTCCTATTACCTTGTCATTGACAATGCTCTTCCCGTCCCAGGCCCAGCCACGCTTTGTGAAGTAGTTGACAGTGGCAAACTCAATCAAAGCAGAGAAGACAAAGGCGTAGCAGACCGCAATGAACCAGTCCATGGCGGTGGCGTAAGCGACCTTGGGAAGCGAGTTGCGAGCGCTGATACTCAGGGTCGTCATGGTTAGCACAGTGGTTACACCTGGAAACGAAGAAGAAGAAGAAAACAGTATTTACAGTGATTCGGTGAGTCAGTCCCAGCTGAACTGTGTGTAAGTGTCTTTTTGAGAAAGGGCCGGGTTAAATTGAACACTGACACGGGGCAGTTCCACTTTTCACGATGAACTTCCTGACTTCAAGTTGTGTTACAATGAAATCATTGAATGCAGTGAGCAGAAGGGGAGCAGGGCGATATTGAGACATTTAGGCATTTTCTGTACATATGAATGCTTGGTTGCTGAGTTCGAACTTATGGTTGTGTACAAGTGACCTTTTTTTAGAGGAAATAATGAATAGTTTCCACCATAAGGCTCTGACTCTTTACTTCTCTACATTGAAAAAGTCCCACGTTTTCCTTTTCCCACTGTAGACAAAGATTAGATATGATTTTTCTTTAATGTCGTTTGCTAATGTCC
Source organism: Cyttopsis rosea (assembly GCA_900302355.1). NCBI lineage: Eukaryota > Metazoa > Chordata > Actinopteri > Zeiformes > Parazenidae > Cyttopsis > Cyttopsis rosea. The sequence continues at coordinate 20,784 of OMKR01044371.1, read as the reverse complement.
CAGAGGCCCTAGAGACCACTGACCTTCAAGAGCGCTTGAGCAGTTTGAGGGCAGGTTCGGTTTTGGACTTTGTGTGCTCCACAAACACATTAAATTCTAGATTTACATAACTGGTCGTTCTCCAAGCGAACATCTCATGTCGCAGCTATTACTTCTGCTTGACTTTTACCACCTGAGCAATAGGACATTTTGCCATGGACTCATGGGAGCACCGTTTTATGTTGCATTATGCATATGCATTTTTTGTTACAAGTAGTGTTACGTGCAAAGGTATTAAAGAAAGAAACAACACAATGAGTTGTAAAGAGATTTGATAACATTATAATCCTCCGATCCACAATAATATGAAGTCATTATTTAGACACAGGCTGCTAATTCCTGCTATTTAGTGGAATTGCACGCTGCGCTGTATCGTCTGGAGTCTAAAAGAGTTTGACAAAAAGGGATGCCATATGGAGAAGGACTGGTGCCAAATGTCATTATATTGTACATATATACAGTATATATATTTATAGTCTTGATAAGATGATAAGACTGAATATAATTCATGTCATTCGAGACAGCGAGAAAGGACTAATATAAAATGTACTTTCTTTGTCCCAGCAGAAGTGAAAGCTGTGTCAACCTGCCAACATTGCACTTTGTATTCTTCAATCAAGATATATGTGAAGTAAAAGATGTGTTGTAAATTAAATGTAGATGTGAAATGTATTTTTATAGTTTTATCTTTTATTTCACATTGAGTCAGAGAATAAATTACCTACTAAAACAACATTGAACTGATTTTGTTCATGAAGCTGAAAGTTAATTTTGACAAAGTTCATGTGAGCCATGTCTCCAGCTGCCAGGCTTGTTGCCCAAGACCTAACATTTACAAAAATATAATAACATGATTATTACTATTCCAAAGAAATGGTGATAACAACGATAGCAAATGAAGATCATCATTATCATCATCATCATCATCATCAACAAATGGATCAATATACTCACCAAACACAGTCCTGGCCGGCACCGACTCTCTGTTCAACCAGAAAGACACTTGGGAGAGAATGACAGTCATGATGCATGGGAGGTAGGTCTGAATAACAAAGTAGCCAATCTTCCTCTTCAAATGGAAATGAGCTGTCATGACCGTATATTCACCTGCGGAGAAGAGAACCTGGCTCAATTTGAAAATGCAATTATAATTTTGAATGGAAGGAGAATCTTGCCGGTAATAATAACCGTAATATGATATAATACAATTGTAAGTAAAATAAAAAGATTTTGATACAATCAACCAACCTCCTTCATCATCAGCACTATGCGACAGAACTGAATTTGAAAGTGATATGCATTGCGTGTCAATGTTATTTTACTTTCTTTAATAAAAGATTTATCAAAACCATAAACGAAAAGACACATTTACCCAAGATAGAGAGTATACACAGTGAGAATCAGCGTTAACAAACACCACGATGATAGCAATTCAAAGAAGAAAGTTACATGCCGCTTTATGTTAAATGGTTAAAAGTGCATTATAGTCATGGAAAGAAAAATATATGTACAGATAATAAATCAAATATGTCATATTAGTGGATGTAAAAAAATAAATTAATAAGAGTATAAAACTTGGAAAAAACATCATACACTAAATTCTTAATTATATGTGTTAAAAGCCTGGGTGATGAATGATGTACAAGTTAGAATAATTACGAAACCATTGTTGAATGAGGGAAAAAAATCAGCAAAACAACTAAGAAGCCTGAGGGATGTAAATATCGTATATATGCTGAGGGGCTTATTACACTACAGTGCTGTAAGAAGGATTGACAAATTCATTTATAAATCATCATCAGGAGACTCTGTCCTCCACACCTGCCCTCTGGTGACAATCAATTTTTATTATTTTTTTTCTAATTATTTGCACTAAATATTTTAGTTTATATAGGTATGTTACTTAAAAGGATCGATCAGTGCTACAGCATTCTAGCAGATCAGCAGATCCAAGCTGAGGAATAGATCCATTGAGGAAAAAGTCACTAAAATGTATTTTTTTTACTGGGGACTAAATCCTCTGTATCCCTGTTCTGCAGGCACATGTCAGGTGATCTGTTGCGACATTTCAGAAAACAACATGTTGGACTTTGACCTGGAAAAAAAAAAAAAAAGTAATTTATCAAACAAAGGTTGTGTGTTGCATATCAGAAACTAAATATACAAGTGTGAAATTACTACAAATGGCTGCCAAGAGGGAAAAGGAGAGGAAGAGCCACGCAGAACAGGCTGAGAAACCCCGCGCACGACAGATCCGGTGTCGTGCCAAAAGTTTTTTTTTTTCTTTTTCATATTTTAGGGCGTCTGTTTTATCAATCTTTGCCCAAATCTGCCTGTTATTGCGTCGACAGATTAACATGAACAAAAAGGATGAACGTCATCCATCCTGTGGGAAATGGTATTGATGCAGCAGTGGGGGTCGGTAGAAAGTACAATTGTGCAAAATTATTCAGATACATTTCAAAAGCTAAACAACATATAAAAGACACGTTTTACTTGTATACTTATGTTATAAAAAATATATAGTACTGCTAAGGTGGTTGCAGTCCAAATTGGCCGTTAATTGGGCGTTAATCTGTCACAAACCCAATTGTCCAGGAGGAATTTTTTCAGCACTGCCCCTGCCGGCAGTTCAACAGGCCAACCAATGACTCAGATGTGTTCCATATTGTGCCATTTTAGTATCTTCATCTCATTGAATTTATGAAATCACGGCTTGAATTTGAAAGTCGAAAATAAAAAAATGAGGAATAAAATAAAACAACAAAGAAATTCTGATCGCTTTTATCAAAATCCTCGAACAAAAGCGCGTACGCGCACGACTCTGCAAACTCAGAAGATGTTTGTTTTGTTACAGAGAAGAGTGCTTTTATGTGCTTTTTTTTTTTTGACAATACCTCCAGGTACACTTAGTGCCTAGAAGTTGAGTCACAGGCCTGAATGTGGGACATCCAGGGGGACAGTCCTCTAGGAAACACACCGCTCTCTAGGAGGAGCAAAGAGACAAGCGGATGCCTGTATTTTGGATTCCCCCTCCACCATTTCCAAAGACACACATACAGCTGTTTAACATACGTTCAATACCAATACAAATCAATGGTTTAAATACACTATCATTGTGCATAGCATCGCCATTCAGTCTCTAAAACCATGTTGAGCCTTCAGGGTGGGTTTATAACCTATGACTTCAAATAATAATTGTAATTAAAAAAATAATAAATAAATCAGGAGTGTACTGTATGTTACATATATGTTAATCTTCATTCAGGGACAAAATACATTGAAATTCATTCTATTTTTAATCGCTAGGTCAGGGCCTACTTCTATAGAGTCACAAACACAGAGTGACCCATAGTAGTCTCAGGCGTTGGAAAGGAATGCTGGTCACATTACATTTAGGCACTTATGCCTTCAAGGACTACTCATCATTCTGAGAAATGCACATTGCAGATTAAAGAGGACAAAATACATTAGTTATTCTGACTATCTTGTGTGTCACCTCATTAATTGGTCGGTGTACATTTGGTTCACATGAGCAATTTCCTCTCTAGGTTAGAAAAAAACAAGTCAGCTGTTAGTCATGTCTTTGTGGCCAAGTCCATTTTCCCAGTATCTGGATGTTTGCGTTCATTAATTACGGCATTCTCCTGTGTGGTATCCATAGTATAAATACAACACTATAGCAGGTATTATATTATATATAATATTAGAGTACATTTCACCCTACTGATCATGCCAGACAATATAAATCAATATGAGCATTTTTTCTACCAGACTACATGTTTTGCTTCAATACATTTCGATTCCTCAATAAAGATCTTAATCAATCCGGCGTCGGCGTTACTTGGCTATTGAGCAAACACTTAACATAAATATAATAACCCGTAAGCACACAGACAACTACACGAAGTGATTTCCTAAGCGCAGTGCAAAGCCTAATAGTTGACAAGACCACGAAACACTGCCAATGCTGCTGTCGCAGGCAGGCCTTCCAAATAGGAGATATTTCAAAGAGAAGCCAAGATTAGACATGAGAAGAAAAAGATGTGTTACCCATGGCAACAGAACAGAGAAACATAGCTCATTTGCTGCGATTCTGAAATGAAGGCCTTGATACATACTGCCACTTGGCAAGAGGGAAGTCCTTTTCAGCAGTGGGAGGGGGAGGGGGGTGTTGATTCCAAGAACTAATCCCAAAAGATTTCTTACTCACTTGCTTTTTTTTTTTTTTTTGTGCACTAGTTGTATTGCCTGCATTTTTTGCAGTGACATCAAGTCTTATTCTCTCCTTCTCTCCCCATACAGTACATCCAGACAAACAATCGATAAAACACACACGCTCACAGAGACACATACAGATGTACACATCCCGCACCCTCCTAGTACTGGAATTTGGAGAAAATGAATAAGTGCACTTTCAGTACCCTATGGAGCTCTAAATCTTCCGTAATTTAATTTGCATGCCTGCCCCGATGCCTCCGTTGTGGAATGGGGGAGGAAGCGGTACAAGCAAGGAATCCATGGGATGAGGCTGAATTTCCTCCAGAGGAGCTTATGATTCTTTCACTGCAAGGGAAGCACATAATTATAGCATGAAGATGATAATCGCGTCATGGTTGCAGACGTATAGAAAACACGGGGCCTCTGCTCACATCACCGGAGCACCTAACGGAGAAGGCATACATAGTATAGACTGGTTTGGCTGAGGGCGGATAGACTCAACAAAGGCAGATAACTGTGGGAAATAGGCAGCTCACCTTAACTGACATCACTTGCAGTCAGACAAGCTAAAACAATCCCTCTCGACGAGACGGATTTATTTGATTTGAAATCGACACTTGAACTACTGCTATTCCAAAAAAATGGACTGTACATGGCTCCTTCAGCCTTCTTCAGTACCCAACATCAGTAATCCCAACCTGTGCTCATCCTGGAAACACCCCACAATAAAAACCAATTTATAGGAGAATTTGCCTTCAGCCATTTCACATCCTACAAATGGAACAAATTCCAGGATACCCTTGGACTTGGTCTCTTCACGCATACCCACACATATTGTCGCACTAGCACAAGTGGTATGTGATTGTTTTTAATTGTTTTATTAATTGTTTTTATTCTCTTATATTATTTTAATATTTAATTTATTATTATTATTATTATCTTTGCTTCTGGATGGATGTGAATTTATCTCTATGTTGTGGCTGTATATATAACTGTCTATGCTTTTATTGCATAACCTAGTAAACAGGGCACTTGTGTAAAAGAGAGCTCGCTCTCAGTGAGTTTTCCCTGGATAGATAAAGGTTTGAGGGAATAAATGAACAAACTAACACCAACACAAAAGATTAAAAAAACAAAAAAAAAACAAAGTAGATGATTCCCTTGCGACTACCAGTTCTACCTAAATTAATATTTAATCTCAAACTACAATGACTGCATTAACATGACTAGGTTATCTGGAACGCATTACATTACGGTAATGAGAAGGAATTTCTAATTAGTATTCATACTCAGATAATTGGTTGTGTTCCTCTGCATCTCAAGAATAGCTGTTTTTTCATGAATACCTTTTGAAAGCTGACAAATGACTTATCAGTTGAAGCCATGAAAAAAGCAAATCTATTTCATCTGTTCAGCGGCTCTCTCATGTTCCATTCGCTTTCCACAGGAACAGTGATTTAACAGTGATTTATAATCATTATCTTAGGCAAATACTCGACAATATCGCAGTTATGGTCAGCGATTGTTTGATACTCAGGACACGAGTGGGTGAGATTTGAGGCGATTCTGTTCTGTCGGCTTAAAAAAAAAAACCCCACCTCATGCTGTCTCGACAGGTTGCACATTATTTCCTGCAAATCCGCCGACGTACGGCTGAATTGAGGGGCGTCTGCTAACAGTACGGCTGATATGCTCAAAGGCAAGGCAAGATGGCCCTCACAGTGAAGCCTGAGAGCACATTCATTCCTGCCAAATGACCTAGTTTGCAAGTATGCTACACCAAACACTGACACACTAGCAATGAATGATTAATTTTAAGGCGGCCAAACAGGAAATGTGGTGTGACTAGTTAAACACAAAAAAATTGGCAGACGTGTTCTATTTTATTCAGACACCACTCTGCTCTTAACCTAGATATGGGGGCATTTATTTCAGATAAAAGGACAGTGTTACTTGCTGAAATTGAGGCAGGGATTCCCTTGATAGTGGAATACATTACGTAATTGGGGAAATCCAGCATAGTGGTAATCCATACCTGTAGGGAATAGTGGTTGGACACTTACAGTAACTGGGCCACTCGGTAATACAGTAGAGAATACGTGCTGTTTTTTTTTCTTTCTTCTGGGATATATGTAACTCTAGAATGCGAAGTGAGATCACAGCTACTGTTTAAGACTATTCACATTGGATTTCTCATGAGTACAGAATTATTTTACAATTCTTTCATGTAAGGCTTGACATCAACCCTCTACATAAGAGCCTTTTAGTTCCTTGTAAATAAAGTCTATTTCTATACTCAAATCGTCATTAAAGCTCTAAATTGTCCTATGAAGATATAAAGCAATATGGAAGTTTTGTAAATCATTCAACTGTAATAACCTCAACCTCAACATAAGTCCATACACTGCCACTCCCCCTAAATAAAATCGCTGTTCTCCACACAGCATCCACAGAATCTACTGGTAAAAGTATAATACTAAATAAAAAAAACAAATATGCAATGCACAAGCCATTACTGCATGAGGAATGCCGCTGGTGCAGGGCAGCAGCAGTGGATCAAAAATAAACAGAAAGTATTTTATTTCCAACAACAAGATGATTTCTAAAAAATAATGTTGGATAGCTACAAAACAAGATAAATTATTATTATTCATTATTCATCATTATTATTATTATTATTAATATTTTGTTTAATATTTAACATTTAACAAGATTTCGATTTTAATTTACTTCAATATGGAATTAATTATTTTAGAACACAAGACATTGTCAAATGTAGCGTGGATCATATGACGGCAAAGTCTTTCCCTAAGTCAGTACATTATTTAGAGGTTGTGTTTTTTTCTCCAAGGCCGATGTCATAAGCAATTTCTATCTAGTGTTTTTAAAATTAAATAACATCCACATAGGCTCCCTTCATTTGTCAATGGAGGTCTCTGCGTAACGTAATCTAACCACTTCTCCATCGGTGCGGTGTCTATGACGCCATTGCCGCGGTGTGCAGCAATGGCGGCCTCTCGAAAGTGCGAAACACATAAATCAATTGCAATTGGGTTACGCATTTCTCAATACTCAGTTCATTTTTTTTCCAAAACTCTTCACACAGTCCTCTTTACCATCATGCAGCTTGGCACAGCGGTTCATCTCATATCTCATAACCCAAACGCACTAAAATGACCAAAACACTCCATAGATATCTGGTAAATCAACGCATTCTACCATAACAGGAGCAAAGCTTCTCTCCCAACAACAACTGTGTCACTCACAACACAATGACCTAAAGAACACTAACAACACGGAGCATTACAAGATGGATCATTTTGCCTTTAAAGTATCTTTGGTGTTTTGCATAAACCAACATTCAAAGGAAAGGCCTAATAGTTCGTTTTCTGCTCAAAACCGCATTTTGTTCATTAAATACCAACTCTACACTTCAAAATGCAAAAAACGTTCTCTACATACACCAACTCTATCAAAACACGGCAAACCCGACTCCGATTCTTTCAAAACACCAGCACGTGTTTTCTATCCCAGAGGAACATATCGTCACGGATAACGCAACGACTTTCAAAACACTAACAGTTGATGGCATTACAAAAACTGCATTACTTTTCATGTTTCAGTTCTACCTGCACACAATAGACAATATGAAATCCATTGTTTTTTCTAATTCAGTTTCCATTCACCACTCAACCACTCTAGATTTTTTGGTTGAGTGTCGAATGTGTGCATTTTTGGCAACATACGATCTAAAAGCGAATGAGGCATCTCTGCTTTATACTGTAGAATGTACAGTCGAAAAAAAAATTGTAAGTGACAGAATTGCTGCAGTAAAAGCTTTATTGGCAACATGAAATTGCTGCCAGTGATCATCAAAAAATACAACATACACGGTCTTTGGTTCCAAATGTGTAAAGATAAAATACACAAATACAGTAAAAAAAGGCACAGAAGGGAAAAAAAAAACACAAAAATGCACGGCCCTGGTCTCCCTGGTCCAGCTACTCCTCTCCCTGGTCCGGCTACTCCTCTGCCCTGGTCCAGCTACTCCTCTTCCTGGTCCAGCTACTCCTCTGCCTGGTCCAACTACTCCTCTCCCTGGTCTAGCTACTCCTCTCCCTGGTCCTCTTCCTCTCCCTGGTCCTCTTCCTCACCCTCATCCAACTATTCCTCTCCCTTGTCCAGACATTATTTTTTCTCTCTCTGCTGCCCTGTGTTGTTCTGTATCCACATTGAACAAAATCAATCCAATCAATTGCTGTACAGTATATGTCCATGTAATTGGAAGAACTTCAACACATGGCTATGTCTCCGATTGGGAATGGAATCAGCAGTGCTCGGTCTATTTTACACAACTTACTGTAAATCAGCTATTTCTCAATGTTTCAATGATCTGTTCATTCAAAAATGCTCATCAGTTGTTTCAGGAGTTTTTGAGCTGCTGTTGTTGCAGAAGTAGAGGCTTTGTACTGTATTTAAGGTTTTGAACGTTTTCATTTCTGGCGTGTTGTGTGCAAGCATTTGTAAATAAGACAAGAAGGATCCAAAAATTTGGTATTGCGTGAGCTCGTATGTAAAGAAAATTTAAGCATTTTAGAAACGTGTTAATCGACGGCATATTCTGTGAAAACAACATGGATTGTGTTCATGGTATGATCCACAACAGACGGATGTTGCACTAATTGTGTTTAGAGTTTTGAAAATGTGACTACAGATTGGACAAAAGGATGTTAGCGATTGTAATGAACTGAAACTGTATATAATGTACTACAGTATGTGACAGAAATTAATCAGAAATGCTTCAATATGCTTTATTTTTGCATAGAGTAATTCCAAAATACACAAAATGAAACGTCATTCCTGTGCTGTAATAAAACATGTGTATATACACTATACATATATATAGGCTATCTATCCATCGATACAGATAGACTGTAGATATATAGCATCTGAGACCACAGCTCTTGGTCTTCCTCTCAGTCGTCTTCCACCACCATATGCACTCCTCTCCCTCTCCCAGCCTCTCTTCTTCCTCTGTCAGCCATATCTCTGGCTCGGTCCATGTTTATGTAAAAAAAAAATCATTACAAAGATGTCCCCTTTTGTATAGATGGTAATGAAAGAGCAACAACAAAAAAACACCTGGCTAGGAATCAGCTGTGGTCTCATTTTGTTATTTTTTAATTTCGTATATTTCAATACGGTATTGATGTAGAAGTGCAGCAAATTGCTGTCCAATTCAATTTTGCTTTCTGTAAAATGTTATGGCTTTGAACTTGAATTTACCATAACAGTTTTTGAAAAGAGTATGTACAGTAAACATCTGCAAAATGGCCTGTAGATACGTAGAGGTTTGCTGGTGATTGAGTTTGAGTGAGAAAATAATTCACAAATTTTGAAAGATGTGCTCATTGAATGCATTTTGTGTCAAAGCAATGAAAAATGATCCACGGCGTACAGTCGTCCACATGGACTGCTGTTGTGCCAACTGTGTGAAGAGCATTGAAAAAGTGAACTGTATTGAGAAATGCGTGGAACCAATTGCAAAAAAAAAAAGTCTATACTACCTCTCTTCAGATTCAGATAACAAAGCCAAAATGCGTCGAGCAATGTGTGAGGCTTATAAACAACAGTTAAAACTCTACGGACATGTAGCACATCACTCCATATGGAAGTGATATGTTCAACCACCACACTCATTCACCAAGACAATTTGAAGTCATTGAGTGGGATACACGACCAGAACCTGTGAAGCCGTAAAGCTGAAAACCTAATCCACCTTCCCATCTCCATCCCATCCCACCGGACAGTAAGCATCCACACTCACATGCTCTCGTATTCTTAATTGGCACATATGAAGTGTAGCCTGCAGAGCTAGTTAGGGTTACGATGCGGCGGCGGCGGCACACGCTTTCGCGCCCTGATGCGCCGTCTTATTTAAGCGGCCGATCTCGCCGCTCTGCCTGCGATGCTCCTCGCCGTGCTCCCTCCACCTCCCCTGCATCCACCTACTGTATGTCCGCCTCTGGTAACTGTGGATATATTGTAAGAATCTATTTTGGGATCCCTCAAAGTTCTCTCTCTCTCAGGTCTCTAACCTGAAGTGCTATCCCTTGGTAATATTATAAATATCTAGCATATTGCCTCTAACGTATGCAAAGGATATACAAATTATATAGCAATGGACCAAACAACAAAGACACCAAATCCAATTCATCTTTTTCCCCATGTCTTTTGAATGCATGTTATAAATAAATATGACTTGGCCAACACAATTGTCTTTGATGATTGAATGATTCTACCTATTTCTGGACTCCAGAAATTCATCTGGAATCATTCCCCTGTCTACTACAGATCCACCCTGTATTTATTGTTAAGCCCGCCATCAAAAAAGAAAGGCAGTATGTTTTTTCTCTCTCTACAGTATGTACTCTAATGACAATCAACAACCCACCAACTCCTCCCCCATCCCTTCCCTATACCTGGGATAAAATTAGACTGTCAACGGCGCGGTTTGTCACTGTTGGGTGCGCTTTCTAGCTTTTTTCTCTCCATCCCAGTTTGAGTGAAACACACCTTTTTTTCCACCTCACCTACCAACCCCCCACTCATTGGGACTCTGGGCCCAGAACATCGCTTTTCTTTGCCATTTAATGCACCACTGCACCCTTTTGAGATAAGGCTGCTGTCCCTCCTGTGTCTTTGGGCACCCACATAGGACAGCTGCATCACTAAACAGCAGCCGTGCCTTTATGCTGGAGCTCTGCATGACGGCTACGACACACACACGTGTCCCCACCATATGCTCAGTTCCACCTCACCTTCCCTCGCTCACACACAGCCTGTCTGTCATTTGATCCGCTCTTTCTTTCTTTGCCACTTTCTTTCTTTCTTTCTTTCCCTCTTTCTTTCTTTCTAGTACATTCCAACCTTGGTATTTCAGTGCGGGTCAAATGAGTCTGTTCTCTACGTTTGGAGAAAAACCTCAACCACATTTGATGCGCTGTTCTCCGAGGGGATCCCTGCAAAGTGGAAAGCCTTGTCAAAGCAGCAGGTCAGCTACCTCGCTTGCCTTTGGTTTCTCCAAGTTATGCTACACAAAGTTAGCAGCAACATAGTCAATTCAGCAGCCACAAATCCAAATCGGTCTGATCTTTGTCGAACAGAGAGAACCAAGATTGCCAAACACCGTCTCCATTAGGAAAACCCTGCAAGCATTAATCATTATTAACACATAATAATTGTAAAACCCTGTACTGTGTGATTGGATGTCCGGAGGTATTCTATTGCCCATCATTAATCATTTCTGATGTTTTGATTTCATTGTATTTCAGTAGCGGTCAAACCATGGCTTCTGTTTCTATTTAGAGCCAGGGGAATTCTTCCTGGAGTACAAGGTGGATCTGCATATCCAAAACACCTTACCTGTACTGGATTTAATTGTTTCCTGTCCTACAGTCTGTCCGAGCAGGTCATACTGGTTCAAACGGGAGCTCTCCCCTTCCACCACCACGGAATCAGAGGCGTTTTGCGTCCAGGCATATGTCACCTCTGACACTGTGTAGGCGTCTAAAAGAAAGAAAAATATAGGAACAGGCCAGATAAGCCTTAGTCTCATAGTATTTCAATGTCAATAATGTGAAATGGACACATTAAGAGTTTGATTGTGTGTTGCTGGGGTCAATTAGTAAAGCACGACAATACACCTATAACTACAAAATCTCACAAACAACTCAACAAGATATGCTGTTGTAGTTATACTGGTTCACAGCACATTTTGGCTAATAATTTCCAGGTTCACTATAGCTTGAGATTAAATCATTGCATATATATTTTATATTCAAATTGTAAACAAAAACTATTATAAAAATATTAGTTTTCACTTCCAATTATTCAAGTTTTAATGCAAAAACCAGTATAAGCGTTTATTCTAATAAAAAGATAAATCTCCTTTTTTTGTTTTTACATATTTTATATATTGGAGCTATTCCATATAATATTGACCACATCTGAAATGCAAGATTTCTTAGCTAGTAAGGAATCCTGAAATGGTAGAGAAATCCAAATATACATCTTTGCATGAAGCTTTTTAAAATGTATAAAAAATGTGTGTGTATTGCTGTACACTACAGTTGCTGTAAGCTGACAATACAATTTTCTCACAGGAAGAAATAGTATCTTGTCTTGCTTTAATGAGTATACTTCTATAATGACACGACCTGTGTCAAACAACCAGTAGAGGAAAACAAATTGTTTTACAACAGAAAGCCTATGGTGGCCCTGAGAGCTCAATTCACTGCAACTTAAGAAAACACACACAAATAGACAAAACACAAATGCAAAAGCAACAACATAACGGAAGTGAGCAACAACAGATGCACCGATTTATATATATTATATTTATATATTAAACAAAATTATTTTCTGTCGGCAATTATATATAAGAATTTATACAAGTAATAACCTGGAGCCGCAACTATCACCAGACCAATCGCGCCACGCCAGACCACCACGTCCAAATCCTCCATCTGCTTCCTCGCTACAAGCAGCCTCCACGCAATAATAATAAATAAATAGAAAAAACAACTATTATATCAATCCACAGTTTTTATTTAAGCCGTTTAAGTGCGATATTCCAGAGAAAACGGCATCTACTGGCTCCGTGATAGTTCGCCGACTCAAATTTTCAAATTTTTTGGGTGAACGAACTGAATCACTTCCTGAAACGATCCGTTCATCAGTCAGTTCAGCTCAGTCAGCTCAGCTCAGTCAGCTGCGAGCGAACGTGATTCGGAAATCATGTTCGCTCGCACTCACTCGGCGAGTGAGCGAATCCCTGCGAACGAATCGGTGACTCACTCAGTGTGACTGCAGCGCAAAATTCAGACATGCGCAGTAGGGTAGCGAGGAAGCAGATGGAGGATTTGGACGCGGTGGTCTCACGTCTGGGGATAGTTGCGGTTCCAGGTTATTACTTGTATAAATTCTTATATATAATTACAGACACAAAATAACTTAGTTTAATATATTTTATTGCAGATGGATCGATGCATCCGTTGTTGCTCACTTCCGTTATGTTGTGGCGTTTGCATGTGTGTTTTGTCTATTTGCGTGTGTTTTCTTAAGTTGCGGTGCGTTGAGCTCTCAGGGCCAACGTAGGGAAAGCACCATAATCATCACAATGACTCACAGCTGCCAAATTTCAGCGGACACGAATGGAAGTCCATGGGGAAATCCTCCAGATGCATCGGGCATTCAGCGTGGACTGTTAACCTGTGTCCAATCCAAAAGATGAGGGGAGATCTTCAGTGCATGGATGGTAAATATAACAGGCCTCACAGAAGTCACAGCCATGTAAAGTATTCACACATCTGAAATGTCCTGAATTAAACAATAATTGACAATCAAATACAAAAGACAAAAGACAAATCCCATCAATTTACTTCACGGTCAGCAGTTGTAAAGTAAACAAGGGCGGTATTTGGAGAGCCTGTGATTAAATTGTGCACCACATTCTTGATAAGAAATTGCGCATTGTGTGCAATTGTGATATTCTATGATAATCGTGTTTGCAAACTCCAGCCGCCAGAGCACGGTCACGTTGGTCATGTTTTAGTATTCAAATTGATTCACTTGAAATATCCTCCGCCTGCACACATTTACTGTATTTCAACAGGGCACTACCAGAGGCATGGTCAATCGGAGGCAGGAGTTCTGAGGCTGAACTGTTGTGAGATATACATTTTATAGGCCAAGTCCCATCATCTTACTGAAATGTCAGTATTTTAATTATCATCTCACTGGATCAAAGCGTTATACTGAGGAATTATGAACTCTGCAGTTCTCAGTATAATAAGCCTGTACTTGTACTGTAACATCATTAGCGACATAGATATGATTTCAATTGGTAAACACAAACTGTTGTTTAATTGTTTCTTTTTTTTGTTTGTTTGTTTGTTTTTTCCCCCCAAAATGCCTCCCGCAGGCTGCTGCCACAGCCCTGCTGGTCCCCTTGTGTCGGCCCCCAGGGAGCCACGGCCCCAGTTTGACAATCATCGATCTAAGGCCGCATGAGATGGGAAGCGTGGTGAGAAGATCCCACAGAGCAGAATTTTTTTATGCATGACCATTGGAGATACAACAATATGGTTTATCCCAGTTACTGTAAATGAGAAAAGATCGAATTTGCCGAGCTACAGAGAAGGAGGAATTAAGGAGTCGAAAGGCCAGAAAGAAGGACTTATTATTACAACTTATTATTTACAGAAGAAATAAATTACTGCACATAAACGGGAACAAAGGACAACTTAAACAATAAAACAGCCAATAGATTGAAACAAAAATATGTTTTTAATTTTAAAATTGAGATTACACCAACAAATACTAGAATATAGAAATAGAATCCATATACTATCGCTGTTTGTCTTTCCCAAAAACTTTATGTACAGTATTAGTACATATACAGGGTCGCTTAAAGTTCTGGACAATGCTCTCTGGTGTTTCATTTTAATCATGAAATGCAAATGTAAACAGCCATTTAGTGTGACGTCTTTCTTGTTTCTTAGTATCATCCAATACTTGTATTGGTGTTGTTGCACCAATCAATATTTCTCCATCCCATGCTTCCTTATCTATGCTTTCAAGCCAAATACAAACTCAAATGCAAATTCCTTTAGATTTTACCTCATGGTGTAAAGCAGGGTCCCGTCATCTTGAATCCTCAGCAGTTTATTGGGCATGGTCATGTTGTGAGCCACAGACTTCTTGCCATTGTGGAAGAATGTGTCTGGAGTCCAGATTTTACTTGCCATCAAGTTGTTGAGGCGTAGAATATTCATTGGTCCGTCGAATTTCAACCTCTCGTCTTTCCAGCTTTGTCGAAAGAAGACATCTATTGTGTACTCCTGAGGGAGAAGAAATCAATTAACACATAGAATTTATATCTTGGTGCTCGTAACCTTTGAGCTTTTTGTTCCCTTTTCTTTTCTTTTCTCTTTCTTTTCTTAGCTCTTTAACACTCTACTTATGATTAATATTATCATGGATTCATGGATCATGGATCATCCATTATCTGAAAAGAACATATCTTAAGAAAAGAAATAAATGGTTGCTTTGTTTTTATTTCTGTGAGGTTCAAGGAGGTCCCCACAACCCTGATCAGTAAAAGCAACTAAACTAAATGGAGTGATGGATGAATAGATGCATGGTAACTAGTATTTTTAAGCACTATTTTGAATCATTCTATGGGTTATTTTTATTATCAAAGCAGAGGTCCACAGACGTGGTGGTGTTTCTGGACTGGAGCTGAGTCCAGAGGTAGAGTCAACCCCAATCTCACTTGACCTACTAACCTCTCTTGTCAAAAGCAACCACACACTGTAAAGGCTTTAGGGCAAAGACATTGCGCTGTCGCGTGTGTGTGAGTGCGTGCCATGCTTGTGTGTGTGCAGAGACAGGCACTGGCTGGGAGAGAGGCAGTCTCTCAGTATAAGTGCCTAATCGGACAACTGCAAGTAAGAAAGCCCTTTTCAGCTTCTGGTGTAAGAGACGTGAATATATTTTAAAGTTTTTGCGGGTGCTGTCTTATAAACCCATTCAAAGTTTTATTTGTCAAATTGTATTTGTATATTGCAATGTGCAGTGAAATGCTCATTGGCAGGTTCCAAAGAGAACTGTGCAAGGGGGTAAAACAAATAATATAGAGGAAAAGGGAAATCTAAGCAAATAAATATAGCCATCTGAAGAAAAGTAGAATAATCCAAGGAATATAAAAAAAAGATTAAACTATCCAAAAGATGTAAAAACATATCAACTGGATGGCAAAAGCATTTTTATATTTTATAATTATTCTAAATGTATTTCGACTTGCTGTGGCCACCAAACCAATGGGCCCAATGTGTCTTGAGTATCTAAAAAAATAAATCATAGGGTCAGGGACTAATATTTCTATCGCTGCCTCTTTTGCATTGAACATGTGTCCTCACACCGAGCCTGATCCAAATCATAGGCCTTTAGCCATCCCATCTCCCTCAATCAACATCTTATCACTCGACCATAAATTCTTGCAACTCATGAATAAATTATGATGCTCTACAGTACATTACCATGCATTGGTACGACTCCCCAGAATTCCCCAAAAATGACACATTAATTAATGACACATTATTCTATGGGTTCTAAGCTCCAAGGCCTGTGCTTAATACACTCACAGGCTTTTTTTTCTTGATTTGGGACCTTGCGGCACTGCATGCAAACATCCTAAATGTAAAATCAATAGTTCAATCGCTTGAAAAATAGGTCCTTCGAGACATTGATATTTTAAAAGTGTCCTTATGAATTATACCACAGCATATTTCATTACATCACATGAAAGTGGGTGTTGCAGAATGATGAGTTGAAAAGCAAAGGATAAACAAAGAAGTGACTTGGATAATGAGTAGGAGTGTAAATAATTTATAAGATGAAAATTATCAGAGGAATAGATGTCATTTTGCAGCACGGAACGCTTGTCTCATATCAGGTAGTGTGACGGCTGAGGGAGAGACAAAGACAAAGAGATAAAGAGAGAGACAGACAGACAGAAGAGGAGATTGAGGGAAGGGAGAAGACGGGACGGGAACGCCATGCAAGGATGATTTGTTTAGTGAAAAGAAAGGAGTGAAAGTAGTAAAGTGCAAGCTGAGCAGGGAGCACACGCGCATGCATCTGCCACAGGACATGCAAAGGGAATAAAGGAGAAAGATCTAAACAAGTAAATTTACCCACAAAGAATTTTTTTCTCACCATATCCGTGTCTGAAACTGGCCCAAAGCTGGTGACGTATATGTTTGTTTTCACCTCGGTCACACGATCTAGAAGAAAAATACAAGATACAAGACTCAATACATGAAAAACGACTTTGAGGTTCGTGGAAGACACGATACGTCCAAGAAGAAAAAAACTGAATAAACAGTACATGTTGATATGTGACTCAGACCCACAGTGTGACGTGTCCTGCAAGACAATACCAAAGTGGCACGCAAGCTATGATTTCAAGTGAACAAAATGTGAGCTAAATGTTGGCGCTGATGGGACGGAGACGCGGAGCGCGGGCCCCCGTAATGCTTCCTATCCAACCGCTAATGTGCTGCCGTCTCCGACTGGTGCGGCGCGTCCCCGTTTGCTTTCCCTACATTCTGTCTTTTTCAATAATTACTGAAGCTACTGTAGATCTTTCATGCTCGCTCAGTTCCAAAAGCTTTCACGTTTTACTCCACGCTCTCCGCCACACAGCGCAGCAAAAACAGCATCCTCTATCTAAAGAGATCGTTATCCTTAAGTAAAGTGCTCTCACGCAAGGCAAACGCGAGCCACTCTAGGCTTCCAAGAAGCCCCGAAACAAAATGGATACGCTGTCTTATTTATGAGCTAATGTAAATCAAGAGCGACCGGCGGGGTCACGGGGTAAAACGTGTCCGTCTCCGCAAGACATACGCCAGGTTGCATTACAGGATGTGACGGGCCGTTATATGTAAATACAGATGATGCGGCGATGATCAGAGATTTGCGCTGCACACGAGTGACTCAGTGAGGCCTCCGTCAAGTTGATCTATTTTAAGAGGAATTTAGTTTCCGCACAAAGCAGACACACGTGGATATTTTATTCTCTGACATTCAAGAATACGGCAAGCTTAAAAGAAAACACGGTAATACCATCCAGATTATTATTAATACTTCACACTGTAGCTGTGATGGAGTTACCTAATTGTCGATTGTCTTTAAAGGTGCAGTGTGTAAGATTTAGTGGCATCTAGCGGTGAGGTTGCAGATTGCAACCAACTGAATTCCCCTCCGTGAAACTTGCGAAAAACACGAAAGTCCCTCTCTAGAGTCAGTGATTGGTTTGTCCCTTCTGGGCTACTGTAGAAACAACATGGCGGTGCAACATGGTGCGCTCCGTGGAAGGGGCTCCAACCCCCATGTACACATAAACAGCTCATTCTAAGGTAACGTAAACACGATTCTTATTTTCATGGGATTACACACTAATGAAAACGTACTTGTGAATATTATATTCCATTTCTGCCAAGTCCCTTCCGCTAGATGCCACTAAATTCTACACACTGCACCTTTAATATTGAATGTACTCCTGCCACCAGAGGATTTGATGTTAAACTGAGGTCAATTGCAGGAAACCAAAAACCCAGAAATTAGCATTTTGCAAACTGTCTTGCAAACTCAGAGACAGACAACAACCATTTGTACAAATGAAGCTTCTTTCAAATGGCCATCCTACAGAGGAGCGGCCCCTGGGGAAATCCTTCTTTACTATTTAAAAAGATCCAGAGTGCACTTAGTGCCCAAGGATGTGCAGACCACCTATTTATAGGAACAAAGGCAATGTTAAAGTTCATGCATTGAGCTGAGCCGTCATAAACATGTGCCTTCATTACAATCCAAATCATTTTGTACAGATGGGCCCGCTGAAGCATGTAGGATTTGTCTGAAGCAACCTGTCTGTTTCGGGAGACTATTTGTGCCGTTGTGCAAGTATCCAAATGTCAACTTCACCCATGCTGGTTTGGAAGGAGATTAAGACCCCGAAAAAACACCAGGTGTTTGTTGCACTGTGAGCCGGGCCAGGGGAACCGAGTGACGTCAACTGAGGCGGCTGTCATTGTTTTGTAATAAAACCCCAACAGGACCAGAAGAATCCTGTAGACTAGTTGGCAATCTTATGAAAGGGAATCATCCAAGTTTCTGCTTGTTTTATGCACTGAAAGTCTCTGAAAACCTGAATGTTTTGTCCAATATCGTCCACATCTGCTCTTTGAATGAGCTTTTGTGTACATCTGCTAAAGTAATACATATTTCATCATTTTGTTTGTTAAGCATACAAAGTCATGTGTTTCTATATATCGGTGGGAACCATACATATTTTATAAAAAACTTGATTTGAAAAGGTATAAATCACATAGTAAAGAACAGAAAAAACAGAAATGTTGCTGTGAATGTGCGAGATTGGGGTCATCAGCCTTGATTTGTCGTGATCGCTACTGGTTTATAAAGGCATCACTGGTCATCTTATATTCATTCATATTTTATCCATCTTTTGTAATGTGGTGGGAACTTTTATTTTGAAATCTTCTACAGAAAATGTATGCAATAGAGTGGATGTTGATGATGTAATTCATGCACATTGATTAGTGGATCATCACATAATGAATGAATTAAATCATTGTGAATATATAGAGATATATAGAGATAGAGATATAGAGATATATATACAATTGGAAAATATTCTAACTTCTTGCCAACAGAAAATCTTATATAAATCCAATAGAAGCTTGGTTGATTGTTTGGTTGAATGAATGAATGAATGAATGAATGCCTTGATGTACAGTAAATGTAAGAAAGTCAGAAAGAAATGAGCTTTAAAGTTCAAAATCAGCATTTCTGAGAAAAGAAAAAATCTAATGCCTTAGCTGCTATAATGCATAAAATCCCATCCTATCCCATAAATGCTAAAAAACAAACAACAACAACACAACACAACAACAACAACACATTAATAACATCACAATGAGCCCCAGTTGCAGAAGGCAAACATAACCAGGCTGAAGGAGGTCTATCCCCACATATTGCAGCTCCGGGGTTAGGCTGATGGCCCTACAAATTTAAATTTCAAATGAACCCGAATCCTGAGGGAGGAGTTTGGCTCTAGGGTGAGGGGCCAACTGCAAATGAGATGCCAAACATGTAGGATGACAGGAGAGGTGAGGATGGATAGAGAGACACTGAAACCATATGGAAATATATACCATAAATTATCCGGCCAAGATGGAAAAATACAGATTGTCGAGTGTTTTTATAGTATTCATACAAACAGTGAAGCAATTTAGAGGTTAAACCATGTGTATTATACTGTCAAGATTCAACCACTTATATCTCTCTGCAGAGATTGGGGATTAGATATATAAATCTCACACGGCCAAGATATTCTGGAAACGCACGCCTGACTTGTTCATTATTTTATAAACTAATCGGTCAAAAACACTGTCCTAGAAAAAAGTGCTTCCTCATGTTTTCCAACAGTTCCACAGAACAGCAATGTGTTTTTTTAATGATACCCATAATGCATCATTATGATCATATATAAAAACAAACACATGCACAAAAAGCTTCCATAGACATCGGTCCCAGAAGACTTTAGACCAAAGCTGTTTCACCTTCACACCCAGAGAGGAAGCAAAGCTCTCATACGTTAGTGACAACTTTTCAGCCATTAGGCGGCTACCTAACACACTGGAACTTTAAGTCTACATGGACTATTCTATCAATGGCAGGACACAGTAGGTATATGCAATTACAGGCTCTTGGTGTTTACAATGCCTGCATGCCTTTTAAACAAGCTTTGCTCCAGTAATAATTCAGAAGGACTGACTCAACCTTCAGCATGGTGAAGTTCGACCGGCTGGCTGATGCAGGTTGTCCATGGTTATGCCAGCCAGGTCATATACAACTGGCTAGATATAGTGTAGTTAC
>OMKR01044369.1:0-18213 GCA_900302355.1 Cyttopsis rosea | reverse complement strand
TGCCTTCCAAGCCACCGTTCGAGAACCACGGTGGTAGAATATTCAAATAGCAAAACGCATACTCAAGGGCTGAGAGATCCCGCTAAGCTGTGGCCTGAAGGGAGAGCGAGATGAATAACACTCACAGCTCAGACGCAGCCCACTCAGACAGAAGGAAGAGAGGAGGAAAAGGAAGCCATGCATACTGTATACACTCAGAGAAGAGATCTCATTCAGACTACGCTGTAGTACGCCGCGGCAGATGCAGATTAGATGACATTGTGACATGGAAGGTAAGCGGTTTCACGGTGAAATAGGTTTGAAGGAGTTGACAGGAAACAAAACACAATGAGAAAGATATAATTTGTTTTATTAGCATAAAATATATACATCTGTTAAAAAAATATATGTTAAAAAGAAAGACTTAAAACACGATTTAAAAAAAATTTAACGTCCTTGTTTGTTAGTTTTCTGAAACTCCAAGGTCCACTGACCGGCCATTGTTCCCACCTGTAGTTCCCCCCTCCACCCATCCATCTGTCCATCACTTCCCCAAGAGTCTCTCTCTCTTTCTCTCTGTTCTGAGGGGCGAAGGTGTCCGTTTATCTCCAAGGGCAGATCCAGAATATCCCCTAGAGTCCGAAGGCTCTCAAATCCATGCCTAAAATACTCCCTTCAGTCACACACACACACGTGCCTCATGTGGAAGTTAACCACGTACTCGGCGTTGGTGCGCTGGACCGAGATGGCGAATGGCTCGAAGGGGTGGAAGGTGAAGGCCACCAGGCGCCGGACGGTGTGGCTGACCGGCCGACCCAGCAGGCCCGCCTGGATCTTGAACTTCAGCAGACCCGAGTCCCGAGCGTAGAACCTGGTGGAGAGAGAAAGAGAGATCTGTCTTTGAAAAGGTTTTGGCTGCTCTAAGATTAAGTTCTATGTGAGAAGTTGTGTAATATTTTCTTGTACAAACAAATACAAAACAAAATACAAGGAGGTAATGAAACTTAAAGTGGAAATCTATAAGATCCTCTGTGTTGGGTGGATTACACTACATCATAAGTCCCAGAATTCAACTCAAAACTATTCTTTTTTCCTCCCTTCAACATCCAGGATTTCCCTCATCTACGCTCTAAGACGGCAAATATATTTTCTTATTTTTGTGTGAATGATCATCCATATCTATAGTGATGATGATGATGCTTTATCAAATTCACTGCAGCTGCCATTCACTTCTTACACCTGCCCGATCTTTGCATTGTTACTGAGAAAGGCGGATCACGCCACCAACTATGGAAACAGCATATAGCACACATGTATAAAGCAAATACATACAACAGCTGATCAAAAATGGGATTTTTTTTTCTTACAAAATAAATTTTACGGATTACCACTTTAATGAGATTCTGTATACTTTAATGTCTGTTTACATGGGTGCAACTTGGGACTTCTGTTCTTTCCTATTGTGTGCTGATCTAACTAAAATAAGAAATAAGACAGGCCTTCACCCGTTTAATTTATCCATGGGACACCGTGTACGATATTCTCTAATATGAATATGGATACTGTAGTCGCTATGTGTGTAGTATGTAAGGGTGCTGCGGTACCTGATGGGGTGGTCCCCGCAGGTCTTGGGCCGCTCCATCACTGACACCCACTTGTCATCGTAGCTGAAGAGGGACAGGTCCAGGTAGGGGCTGCTGCTGTAGGACTGAGCGCTGATGGGCAGCTGGCCCAGCAGCCGGCGCACAGCTTCAGTGTGACCCCCGTACTTGGCGTTCACTATGGTGTCCTTGAACCTTGGATTGGGAGGGTACAGTGTTAGATATACTGTACAAAGGAGAATACAATTGCTGACACCACTATCCATGGTAATAATGAAAACAGTAGAACGTTAACCATGATGTGTGTTATTAATTTAAACCTGCGATAGGCCAATTCGTACCTCTAAAAAGCATGAACCAATATCTACAGTTTCCCCTCCTCAATAAGCACCTTCGCTCCATCATACCCTGTCCGTCAAATATCTCCATATCTCCAGGGAGCGGCTGAGGGCAGGGATGGACCCAAACGTTCAGTCACTGAACATTCCAATGCAAACAAATTTGGAATATTTTGACCAAATAGATGATGGACTTTGCCGCTTTCCTACTCCATTTTCGATGACACATTCAAACGACGGCGACATCCCATGCCTTTCACACCTTTTCTGTGAGTGCCCTGCCATTTTCAACAACAAAACATGCTTGCAGTTTGGAACTACTTAAAGACAAAGTGCATCAAAAGGAAAAAGCTTCTACGACTTCGAGCGCAGCCACAAACTTTACGAGTGTTTAACTGTGAAGTGAAAGAAGTGCAGAGTAATCAAAGCCTAAAATCAAGCTGTAGGGACACTGTTTACATGTGGAATAAACATTATTGCAATTGCTTTATCAGATTGGCTCAAATTAGTACCAAGTGATGTGTCCTTTACATTACAAAAGATTGCCAGGTGATCTCTTGGTACTTAAGCAATTGCAATAACCGGCATTCAATCAGAGACTGTGGGCTCACTATGGTTTGATTTTAGGCTTTGGTTACTCTTTAAGGGCAGCAGGACGTTAAATCGCTGCCGCTACTTATGTTGTGCTGCTTAATCACACTAATCACTGTGATTTATTTTTACAGAGCAGAATGCATGCAGCAGAAGCTACTGCTAATTGAAACCTGGTATTTCTTTGTTCCAAAAGATGATAGACACATGACAAGACAGATTTTCTACACGCGAAGGACAGACCCTCAATAAAAGGATTTTATTTTATTAAATCCCATTGTAGTTTGTGATTGAATTTCAATTAAAACCAAAAGCAACATTAATTTATAATAATTTATGCAATGGCGTAATAACAAATTGGCAAATTAATGAAAAAATACCACTACATGGTGTTTGTAGTTTTGTAGCAGTATTTGGTAATCAGCCCAGTGTTTCCAGCTTTAATAGCAGCCAAGAATTTTCATTTCAGTGCATCACTAGCTCAAGGGGATCTTTAAAACTGCAACGGAATGACCATGGTGTTTCAGGGAGGGAGGCCCAGAATTTAGGGAGGAGTTTAGATAGCTTTTGACCAAATGGTTTCAAAAGAAGGAATCTCACAGTTCCTTCACTTGGCAAATTATTTTTTTCATTCCATCTTATATGAAAACTCAAACACAGCTTTCATGACGCAGTAACATGTAACATCTATTAACACACCCCAACCCCCTTTCCTAAACCCTGTGAGTCAATCTGGATGCCTCTCATTTCCCTCCATGATGCCAACCATCATTAACCCTTCTTCTGCCTAGTGTCAGGAAGCTACGCATGACATCAGGCCTCTGAAATGGTTCCCAAAACACTCGAAAAATGTTGCCAAACGATGACAAACGAACCCCGACATCTGTCATGGATAGAGCAAATGCAAAAGAAAAGGGCACTTCTGACGGGTTACTGAAGCAAATCCCCAAAACCAAATGTCACGAGGTGCCAAAATGACCAAACCCCATCCATCGATCCCGCTACCATCTGTACCTTCTCTGGACCTGCCGTGCGTAGTTGTTGGAGGAGGCCGAGCAGGGGAACTGCACTGCCTGGCTGTGGAGCGTGGCGTTTCGGAACAGGTCGCAGAAGTTCTCAAACAGCTCCAGCAGCTGGTCCGAGGTGTTTTCGAAAACCGCCAGGACCTCGGTAGACACCATGTTGTACACCACAAAGAACGACGGCTGGAACCGGAAGAGGATAAATCAAACCATGATCAGGGTTCAGACTCTGATCGGGAAATTATTTTTCAGGACATTTTGGGCAATTTTTTCCATATTCCATGACCAATTCAAAATCCAAATCCATGTTTTCCAGGGTGCATTGGAGTGGCATTGTTTGGGAGAGAAGCGTAGTCAGCCAACTAATTTGATCTAAATTAACAACTTAAATGGACACTAACATGTTCTTAAAGAAATCACCCAAAACCTTAAATAGACGCTACCAAAGACACACTTTTTGCCTGAGTGACAATAATTTGGGCCTACATTAGCCTGTTTATGTGCGTGTATTCGTACTTGTGAGGGGTCAGTGACGCGGAGTGTGACCACATCCTCACTGGTGTATTTGATGAAGAGGTGATGCTCGTCGAGCAGCTGCATCTTCCACATCCGCAGCCTCCTCAGTTGGTCAAAGAACTGGAAGAATCTGGTGTGGGCAAAGCAAAACAACATTTTAACACAACTGGACTGTCTGGTCGATGTGCAGTGTAAAGAATGTCTAAACTACCTTAATATACTGTAAATGTCTTCTATGAGTGGCATAAAATATACTAGTCACATTAATATTGCTAACTGCTTGGAAAACAGTGAAGGCTGCAGTGTGCTTTTTGTTTTCTTCCTGGATTTAATTTAGCTTCCTGCACCGACTGTCAAACCCCAACAGCAACGTATTATTATTGTACTTTATATATAATCACAAATACATTGTTCATTACCTTTTTTGACAAATACACAGCCTTTCTACCAGTCATTTCCTGCTGAGGAAGTCAATATAATGTTGCCTGTTCGCTACACGCCACCAAAGCTGGTGTGTAGCCAAACGAAACATGAGGAAACACTTTTCTCACTATTTATTTTCTTTTCTTTCTCTTTTCTTTTCTCACTACTGGTAATTTTCCTGTGTTGCTGAATAAGTGAATAGGTGCATGAGGAGCAACAGGAACCTCCTCTTGGCCGTGGCGCTGCCATCCTGCTCCGCCCTCCTCCACAGGTAGACCAGCAGCCGGTGCTTGAGGGAGTTGATGGTCTTGTCGGTATAAAGGCGGGGGAAGCCGGGCTGGCCCTCGGCCTGGGCCTCTGTGTACACGGCCGACAGTGTCAGGAGGTCGTCCTCGTAGCAGAATCGCCCGATGGTCCTCACATCCAGGAATGTGCCCTCCGCTGTCACCTACGGGCAGACGAGATTCATGGAATCTGGAACTTTAGGTTGAGCAATGACAGACGACTGCTGTGAGGTTTGAGTCTTTTACTTCAGCAGCCAAGTGAGAGACGCCTTGACAGGGAGAAAACGACAACTCACCTGGAAGACGTGGATGGTCTGCTGCTGGACCGACAAGACGGCCAGGATGTTCCGGTAGAGGTACAAGCCCTGGTTGTGGGACAGGATGATTTTGTCGCATTTGAAGGAGCGGGTGTCACACAGGCGGCCTGTGTGGAGGTCGATGATGTGGAGGGAGTAGTCCTCCAGCGGAGAGCGCGGGTTGGGCGTCACCGACTCGTTGTTACGATACACCTGGTGGGGGCGGAAGGGTCACTGGGTTATAGAACCAGAGAGTGCCTTGGCAATGTTAGCCAGGAAAGCTTTACTGAACAACTACCTGTGAATGCAATCGCAAGACAATCACGTACCGTTTGTTTCATAGTTCTTGATTCTGCAACAAAAGATAGGGGGGCCTTCACAGTTTCATTGACTCTAAACCCGCACGTATCAGTTTCTCGCATGTCCTCTTTGAAAAACGAAATGTTCAAAAAGAGGGCAGGGTTCTGATGGATAGGTGTGGACAGTGGATCGTAATATAAGCCCCCCTGTCAACTGAACTGACATTAACTCCTGAAATGCTCACTCTCCCCAATCCCCTAAAACACGACCAAACAACCCCACAGCAAGAATTGCGGTTACCCCTGTTTAAATGAGCCATATCAGGTAACACAGGTTCTTTTTGTTTCCTTCAATTAGAAAAAATTAAAAATTATAATCAAAATTAAAACAAAAGGCATACATTTCTATTTGTTTTGTTGAGCGCCGGTAGTGATGTGTCGGTCGGGAATGAGTCGGCTCCTTTGAACGATGGGAGCCGGCTCACGTCTGAGCCGATTTATTTTTTTTTTTCTTTTTGTAAATTAATATAAGACAGAATAATAGGATGATCCTATAGCGTATGCCAAGCATGGTGAGACTTTTGTATGTTGCGCAGCTCCCCCCCACCTCGGAAAGCAATTTGAAATTGTGGAAAAAATACATATATTTTAGTTGGAGCGCGCAGCTCGAGCCGGAGCCTAATAATGCATCCAAAATATTGTGATATGATATTTTTGCCAAATCGCCCACCCCTACTGTAATTCTAGCCATTCTAACCTGTGTCTCTATTCTTCCAGGCTCTGACAGGCTGATTCAGTGTGTGTGTATGCGTGTGCATGTCTCAGTGTGCGTGTGTCACGCCCACCCAGGAACAGTTTCTCCCACTTCTGTATGAAGAAGATAAAGATTCACTATTTTCACCTTATCAGTCCACCAAAATCTGTTTCTGAACAAATTTGGTGCGAGAAATAGGCAATGCAGTTGCCGAATCTTCCCTCATATTACATCTACAAGACCTAATTTAAAAGTTTGTTCTGACTTAAAATTTGATATTTCTGATTTTGGATAGATAGATAGAGTGCAGATAGAAAGCCTTTCCTTAACCACACTGAGGGTGGACTATTACATGATTGATGTGTATAATGATGCCAAGCCCAACCTTTGATGCTCTTTACACTGCGATGCATTTTTCAAAGATCAAGGCAGCAGCTGGAACGAGCTCTGACATTACAGATAAAGTCAGATATGCGCCCATGTTGACCACATAAGGTGCTGGGAACTTTCAAACTTAACAAAATGGTGTTTCATTCCCCATGCATTTTTCCACTGGCATTTAACAGGACAGCTACAGAGAAAACAGAGAAATGCAACAACACTAGGAGCACAACTATAGGGACTCTGAAGCTTTCTGACTAATAACACAAACAGATTTTACCAATTCAGTTCACTGAAGTTGTTGGTCAGCTATCAGATAATGTACCAGTAGGAAAATGCAGGACTGTTTCAAAAAGTGTCAGGCCATCCACAAAAACAGTGATTTATAGCTAAACTTATATTCAAGGGAAACTTAAGTCAAGTTGTGAATATGAACAACACGTATCTTAAGACATTTTCACTTCTTAATTTTTGCCATTTTAAGAATGTTCTACTTCCTTAGAAATAGCTCTCTTACTTCAAGAGGCCCATTTGTCGCATAAAAATAAATAAATACAAAATCCATCATCGCTCAAGTCAAATGTCCTTATGTCCCTGTGTTTATTTTGTTATTATTTCAAAAGTTTGAAATAAGGTTATATTATTCATTTTCTCTCGACAAATTCATAAACCATTGATTGTTTGATGAAAGACATGTCCGTGAGGTTTTTAATAAAGGCAGTGTACCAGTGGTACCAGACTATTGGAATAGTATAACTCAGCATCAGTTTAATATATTTCATTACCTAAATAAACGGTATTTAGGTAATGAAATAAATTAAACTGATGCTGAGTATATGCTGAAACATACTTTTGCTGGAAGGATGCAAATATATGTTGCTTAGCAACAGGGATTGAAGATCCAAAACAAACCAAAGCTTCTTTATTTGTTCAGGTAACTGCTACAAATAATGATGAAAATGTTGTATAAAAGCAATAACATTAGGCGTGTAACAGATCACAAAACACACGGTTCGGATCGTATCACGGTTTTGAGTCACGGATCGGATCATTTTTCGGATCAGCAAAATTTTTTAAATTAAAATTAAAAAAAAAAGGGAGACAAATATAACTGCTTTCCATTTATTCTGTAAAACACTTAAAGCAAGGAACGTTTGCCCATGTTCTTAAATGAAAACAACATTCAAGATGTCCAATGTTTAAATAAAATCTTAAAATATATAAAATATTCAATACTCAATTGTAAAATTGAACAAAGTGCAATATGAGGCACGCATGATACCTTCCTTCTTCCTTTAAACATGGTAGTGAATGAAAAAATATGATTAGATCCACCCCCAGTAACTGAATTTAATTCCAATAAGTAATCAGTATCATGTTAAATTTCTCACGTTTATAACAAACCAAATATAATGAAAATCGGTTCAGAATTAAGCGAGTTACAGTCAATTTTGTAGAAAAGTCTGCATCTCTCAATACACACTAGCGGATCTTGGCCACTCAAATATGGCGGATGAACAAACGCAGAGCGGGCTTCCGCTGTATCCAAAGCTCATTCACCACATGCAGCAGCAACATAGCGCGACGTACCGTAAACTGTAAATCATTGCGCTTCAGAGTAAAACACAGTAAGCATCTGTCTTGTCTATCTTCTTTTCACTGCAACTCTACATCGAGATTTAGGGAATTATTACTTTAAAAAGTAACAGCGGCAGTAAAACTGTATGATAAATTTTGCAATTAATCCGCGGTTCACATGCGTGCCGAACTGTGGGGGGCGATCCGTACAGATCACGGATCAACTACGTTCGGTTACACCACTAAATAACATACTTGTGGTCATGCGGCCATAGACTCTCTTGTATAGCACTCCCTCTGTATGGTCTTTGCCTGATTGATATACCGATAATCGAGAAGAAAGCTTCTTCAACTTTTTCAGGATATGTTCCTACCTCAAAGAAGTATGGCGGCGGCTCCTCTGGGACGTACATGGCCGAGCCCACGATGACGTAGCGGCAGTCGTCTGTGAACAGGCTGCACTCGCGGTTGAGGTGTTCGCCATTGGAGGCCACATTGGTGACGTGCAGCAAGGAGAAGAAGCGCTCGAACAGGCGCCCGCGGATGTTGAGCGAGCGCTGGTCATTGGCCGTGGACAGGGTCTCTCCCTCCTGACCCCGGAGCAGGTCCTGGGCTGCCTGGCAGCCCTGGTACTCGTAAATCTGGAGGCGGGACAGGAGAGGTCACATAAAACACAGTTTGTCCTTCGGCCCGACATCCAGAGAGAAAAAAAAAAAAAAACTGTAAAACTTTATTTCCTATTTGGTAAACAACCATCAATAAAAGGGCCATTGGGTTTTGATGTGCTGATTCATGTCGATTAACAACTATCTTGGTGTGGTGTGGGGGCGGTGTGGTTTGAACGGCCACGCCTGTCTTGGGTTTAGTTGATTGGACCTGGGACCTTGTCACATGGAACTCAATATACCAAAATGTGGTTTTGTTGCTGACCAAATTACAGGTGAAAGTCAGTTTTTTCAATGTAATTCTATACCTGTATGTGCACTTTGAAATGTGTTTGTTTATATTTTAGATAATTTTGGAACTTGTAAGTATAGTATGCAAGTATGTTGCATAAATTGATTAAATCAAGAACAAAATTTCCAATTGCTGATTTATTCTTTTAAAACTCAACCTTACTTCAAAGATGCTGCTTTCGCCTTTTCGGAATTAACAAATAATGGCTAAATTAAAAGTATCTTTTGCAAAAACATGCGTCCCCGTAGTTGTCTGCAGGACCAGGAGATAATTTTAAGGTAGGTTTCTCACCATGTTGTTCAAATTTCCCAAACCCAAAACCAACCAACCATATAAAAAATATTGAAAATGTGAACAACCATCAGGAAAATGTTCAGGGGCGATAAAATATTTGTGTGGACGTATAAAGACTAAGGTCCTTTGACCTGGCATTGTGCCTCTGTAAGAGACAATGAAACACACATTTTGAACACATGAATGGATCTAGATATACATTCAAGCGTTAAACAATAACATCTATAAATGCTGGTCACACACTTTCTTGCCCTATACCTCCAGAGACGTCTGGTCCGAGGAGAAGGCGATGAAGCAGCGTCCGTCCGGGGAGAACTTCCTGAGGAAGCACGGCGGCTTCTCCACGTTGACCACGGTGAAGTTGGGAAACAGGTTCTGGTGGAAGCAGCGCACGCGGTACCAGTGGGCCGCGGCCCGCCCCGAGAAGATCCTGCGCCTCTCCAGGCGGTGGACCACGTTCTGGTTCTGGATCCGCCTGGGCTTCAGGGTGGGGGTGTCCTCCTCCATGGTCAGCGAACCGGGACGCCTCGTCAGACGGGGTAGTTTAGATGTGTTTGGATGTGGGGGTCCTACATCACAAACACCCACTCTGTCTCACCCTTTTTGGTTTGGCAACGAGTGGGAATGCTGGGAGATTGACGGGTGGACATTGACACAGGAAAAGTTGCGTTGAGTGAAAATGTAAATGACTGTGCAGAGCTTTTTAGACATCGAAATGAGGCTGTTTACGTGAGACGGCAAAGGTAAATGGATGCTTAAGTGCAGTAGTTCTCCACAGCTTTTGTTATGGAGCTTGACTCACTCACTCAAGACTCAAGCAGGTTGGTACATATTCTCTTCATGCCCTGCCATAAAACCGTGTATTGTGAAAACACTGTCATTTGTAAACCCATTGGCAACAATAGGATTATAGAGGCATTTGAGAAACTCTGAAAGGTAGGGCTGATATGACTAGACACTAAAGGGTGCATTTAAGCCTCTGTAGCTGTGGTAAACACTCAGGGCTGGGATAGAACCCACCCATCAAATTCAGAATCCAGTTTGAAGTTCTTGTCATCACCTATAGAGCTCTGCATTGGCCAGGCACCTGCCTACATTAAAAAGATTTACTGCAGCCCTACTGTATGTCACCAGCAGGTCTCTATGGTCCTCTGATCAGGGTTTGCTGGTGGTTCCGCGATCGAGACTTAGAAGTAAAGGAGACCGTGCATTTGAGGTTGTGGCTCCTAAACTTTGGAACTCTCTCCCTTTGGAGTTAAGATCTGTGGACACTGTGAACTAGAGCTGTAACTACCGATTATTTTCATTATTGATTAATCTGTCGATTATTTTCTCGATTAATCGACATGTCCAGAAAACCTCAGAAAACGCTGAAAAATGTCCATCGCCGTTCCCCAAAGCCCGAGGTGACGTCCTCAAATGTCTGTTTACTGCCACACAGGACTAAAGAAACCAGAAAATATTCACATTTAAGAAGCTGGAATCAGAGGATTTGGAAATTTTCCCCTTAAAAAAAAAGACTCAAAACGATGAATCGATTATCAAAACAGTTGGCGATTAATTTAATAGCTGGCAACTAATCGATTAATGGACCGTTGCAGCTCTCTCTACTGTGACCACTTTTTTAAAAAGCAGCTCAAGACCCATTTGTTTTGCCTTTGTGTAATCTGTCCATTTCTATTCCATTTCTGCTTTTATTGTATTATACGCAGGGCTCAAAATAAGGCTTGGGCGGCAACGTTGCCGTCGGTGCGGCTTTACTGCCGCCGTCTCCGCACGTTTAAAGTTGGAATGCAAGTTCAGGATTTTGGATTTGATGTTTGATGATCAATCGGGTCATCGCTCGATCCATAAACCCAGACCTCACGACTCACCCCTGGCCATCTCCTGGATGAGGCACCTGCTGGTGGGATGACCGAACTGCAGCAATACATGCATGGACAATTCTAACCGTTTTTACATGGTTTTCTTGCATGGTTTCTCCTAGAAGGCTTAGGTGGGGTGAAAAAAAGCCTTTTCAATGTAGGAAAAACCCTGCACTGGAATAGACTTGGTTATGAGCAACAAGATAAATGATCATAAATATGTGTTCCCTGTGTGAGGCTTCTGTAGCTGTGGTGCTTTTTTCAAGTATGTTGTATGTGTTGGATATGTTCATGTAATGTTAGTGTGTTTTTAAAGCACCTTTAAAGAAAGAAAATGTCTACATGCTCAAAAGTTCATACATTTTATATTAGGTAGATAAATAATATCTATCTATTGGATTCAGCTGGACAAGTTCACACCTCTCCACCTGCGAAAGAAGATCTTGCAGGAGCAACAAATGCCACCCGTGGTGTTCGAGATGGTGCCGTCCTCTGGCCTGCTGAACCCCAGAGATAGGCTCAACGTCCAGGTCCACTTCAGCCCGGTCGAGGGGGTGAGGAACTGCCCCATACCTCATAGTAGTCTTTCAATAGATAATCCATGGAGATAACAAGATTACCCAAAAAATACTTGTACAGTATATATTCAATATATTGTAAAGAGACAGTTTCTGGCAGTGGTGGAAAGTAACTACTGTAGGTACAAGTACTTTGCTACTGTACTTAAGTCCATTTTTCAAGTACCTGGATTTACAGGTATATTCAGTTTGGGAGACTTGAATTTTACTCCACTGCATTTAAAAGCAAATATCTATATTATCAAAAGCAACCCAAATTTAAAAGAGACTGGATCTACCAAACTGCTTAGGACTACTCATTGATGATTCATTAGATCCATGTCCTTGTAAATTATTATCATACCACCGATACAATTTTTTTGTAAATTTATGTTGCATGACACCAGTAGCACCTTATGACATATTATATACTCAGTTAAACCTGGGCACTGGAAATGACTAATACTTTTACTTTTAATAACTTAAGTACATTTAAAAGCAGGTACTTGTGTACTTTTACTGTAGAAATTGTGGTACTTTCACTTTCACTAGAGTCATTTTGTGTCAGGGTGTTTGTGCGTTTAGTTAAGTAAATGGTGTGAATAATGAAGTAAAAGTGAATAATCACTGACAGAGTATGTGTGTCACTTATCTCCAATGCAACATCTTTGAACTTCTTAAAAGCGGCAGAACGAACTAAGACCGATGACGCGGTCACAGAGATTAGAACTGTGTGTGTGTGTGTGTGTGTGTGTGTGTTTCTCCGCAGCACGCCTACAGCAGGCGGCTGGTGCTGAGCTTGGCTCACAGCACCCAGCGGGTGATGATCTTGGCCGAGGGAAAAGGCGAGGAGCCCCAGCTGCTGTTCCACCCCTCTGTGCTGGAGCTGCATCCCTGCCTGCCCTTCAGCACCGGCGAGGACACCGAGGTCATCGTGAAGAACCCCTGCCCCTTCCCTGTGGAGTTCTACTCTCTGGAGTTTGACATGCAGTACCTCGAGGAGGAGAAGGTACCCCATCCCACTTCTTCCGATACTGAAAGTAGATGGAAGGAAGCGAATGATTTGCCCGATCAAACTTTCAGCTGTACTGACATGACTCACTCTTTTAGTTACACTCTATATTTCACTTAATCTTTTGAGTTGTAATGAAGTCACGTTTTTTTTAGGGACACCATTAGAAAGTGCTTATATTGAGGCGTTAACACTCGTTTTACCGGAGTAATCCCTGATGTCTTTGATGTGTCCACTCCCATTTCTTACCACAGTCCAAGCTACAGTTTGATTGACAAGCACTTTGGACCTCTACTTTTCTCAGTTAAAAAAAAAAAGTATTTCTCACAGCCGACATGAATCGAAGTGACCAGAGTGGTCAGACATTAATCAGTTTCTACGAGTGATTTATCTAACATTTTTACAGAATTATGGACATGATCATATTTACATTCATTTTTACTGACTCTGTATAATTATGGGCAATTGATGACCCAGTTGATGAGTTAGAGTGGAATTACAAACTACAAACTTGTATGTTTTAAAAATGTTTTAAGTGATTGTGATTTAATTAGAAATTAATTTGCAGGGTCAATCAATTTTTCAATTCTTCTCTCATCAGGATTTCTCGGTTAAATATAGCAGAAAGAATATATTTTTAAAACGACCCCCTACCCTTCACTTCTTCCTTGAATTCCTCACTTTCTGAATAACCCATCCTGTACTGCCTCTTCCCTCTCAGATCCTGCGGCGGATGAAGGATTATGAGGCTCAGACTATGCTGCTGCTGCCTCCCAGGGTCCCTGGGGAGCCTCTTCCTGCAGAGCTGCTGGACTACTACAAGAACCACTTCTCCCAGCTCGGAGACAACGGTACAGCCCCAAGGCCCAACCAGTCTTTTCTGATGCACATAAATACATCTCCAGAGCTAGCAAACCGCCTGCAGGCACACCTACAAACGTGTCAAAGCACATCGAAACATGGCTGCAGTCTTGTGCGTTGACCAAACATGCTTGACCAAGAAAGGATCTCCATTAAATGATAGGTTCGCCATTTTTCAACCCCTTTTTGGTCCCCGTCATTTAGAACGCTTCATAGCACACCTTGATGTGGGAACGCTTAACCAGTGAGAAACTCACCGTTCCCCTGCAGCTTTTCACTGTGCTTACATGCAGTTCAACAGGGCATTTAAGCTTTATTTATTTATTTATTTATTTATTTATTTATTTATTTATTTATTTATTTATTTATTATTTTATTAAATCTTTTCTTAAATTCTCTTTTTAAAAACAGCAAGTTCACAATGTAGTCAGATAGTCTTGAAATGTTTTAGCAATTTGTTGACTCTTTTGCCCTTCCATAAATCAGCTGTTCTGGCTGCGCTAACATTAGAGACTACAAACGGGAAGTCACACCGCTTCCCTCTGGCAACCTGCTTAACCAATGTTACGCGCTCGATGTAAAAAAAAAATCTAAACGACAACAAAAAAAAACATATCAATACATTCTGGCTTGGATACCTTCATGGCATGGTTGCCCCAATTCAATGAGATAGGTGGATATATTCTTCTTGAATCCTCCATTCCACACCAGCCGTATTTTTCTCTTCAATGCATATTGAGATTCGCCCTCACCTCAAAAATACACAGCTGTATTCTTGTTTTCTTTTTGAGAACACACAGACTGTAATATCCTGTTTGGTGGTGTAGCTGTCCCCACAGACAGAGAGGGAGAGGGGTGCGCTGGGAGCCAGGAGACGCTGGAGACCTCCCCCGTATCCAGAGCGATCGCCCGCCACATGGGGGTCGACCTCTCCCCCGAGGCCGCCGCCGCACGCAACCGCCGAGGCATTTCTATCATTGTGTACGGAGCGCCACTGACTGGTGAGGACGCAGCAGCAACAGCTCTGAATGCCCCGAGTCATTATGGCAAAAGAACTCCCGACGGGGTAACACTGTGAAGGGGGTTATTTTGCCGTAATGACCCACTGGCTGCACATTATCCCGCTTATTTCAAGGCTACTTACTAAATAAAAGAATACATAGATTCAGAATAGTGAATTGAAATGGTTCCATGACTAGTCCGCAGAGAAATGATTAAAAAAGTGAAGATAATATTGATTCTATTGACAACGACACATGGGAACTAACAGTAACCTTAGTGTTTTCTTAAAAACGGTACTGTAGCCGATTTTGTAGGGAACAGATGGTAATCATCATCAAAAGTAATCATCACCCTGAGATTACAGAGTTTAGCTATCTGGAATTTAGGTATTAGGTATCTCAGCAAGTGTTTACAGGATTTTATTTGTCGACGTTTGAGTGTGTGTGTGTGTGTGTGTATTTGTCCAGGTAAGAGCACCATGGCAGCCCAGCTGACTCGCCACTACGGAGCGGCGTGCGTGAACATGGACACGGTGGTGGCGGACGCACTGAGCAGCGGCATTTCCCCCAGCAGCCTGACCGCCAGGCAGCTCTACCAGCAGGCCACTTGTGAGCAAGCTCAGGGGAAATCCCAGGAGACCGGTGAGACACCAGGACGAATTGAAGAAGAGTAGACGCAATAAGCATAACTTTAAAAGATGGGACACTTGTTAGTCACAATGCAAAGTATATACTATAGCAGGGTTTTCCCTGCTAAACACGGGTCCTAGAAAAATAATTCTCACAAAATATATTTACTCAACTACACAAATGATGGTGAGGTTTTGTTGTGACATTTGCCACATTTTGTCAGTTTAAGTTAAACCACACGGGAGTTTATTAGAGGCAGATAAAGTATATACAACTTTTTTTTCGACCGGACCTCATATAAGGTTTGGAAACACCTTTACTATAGTATTTACTATATTACATACTACTATAGTATATGCTGAAGTAATATCAAAACTTGTATTTTGCAGCTGTCTATTTCACTTATTCCGTTAAACTTAAAAACAGTAACGACATGGCAGCTATACATCTTAACATACATGAATATATCCATGTGATTAAAGCCCTGGCTGCCCAGGTTCCCATGGGTGAAGCTGCAGTTCTCAGCATGGAGGCTGTAGCCAAACACACAGAGGAGCACAGTGACGACCTTAAAGAAAAAAAGCCTCTCTTTCCTGAACAACTGCTGGCTGACATCCTGGCTGAGAGGCTGCAGGTATTGTTATTTGATGACAACCCATGTATAAGTCATAAAAGTAAGTAAGTAAGTAAGATAGTATGCAGCCAGCCTGTCATTAGCGCAAAATAACCCCTGACAGGGTGATCAGTCTGTATAAGGGGGTTATTTTGCGATAATGACCGGCACCAATCAGCATTGCGTATTCCACAGAGACATGTAAAAATTAAATGCAATAATATTGTTTGTGGACAACTGTATTGTTATTTCCCAAAGCATTTTTTTTCTAATGTGCATTAGTGAGCCTACTGCTCAAATTAACACCTGGGTATTGAAATGTGGTGCACTACTGAAAATACATTGACTTGTTTGATTAGTCGCATTTGCTGATTTGTTGTAGATTGCGACTGTGCCCTAATGAAACTCTATAAACATTACATCAGACAGTGAGGCTCCTTAGAAAAGTCAATCCTGGAAATGAAAATATAATGATACCCATTATCAGCTCAGTGAGATTCTTTTTCCCTTTTTCTTGGCTGGTGATGACGTCCCGGCGGCAGCAAAGCGACTGTCACCGCGGCGTTGTGATCGACGGCCTGGAGTCCGTGCACGTGCAGACGCTGGCGAGCGCGCTGAAGATCATCCTGAAGGCCCTCGGCAACCGCAAGTACATCTACGTGGTGAACCTGTGCGACTCCTACGTCGCCCAGAAGGGTCGCGAGAAGGCGTGGAGAGACGCCGAGGGTGAGAAGACCAGGACACACACACTCACACACCGCTAACACACGCACATGAAATTTAATGTCAAATATAAAAAAAAAATTGTTTTGTTGGCTGAGACAGATGGTTACGGAGAGAAATATTCAAAATACGACTTCTTAAAGCTTTAAGTAAATTTATATCAGCTGGGTTCCTCTGTCCATGTGCAAAATGGCGGCGTCCATGGAGGAGAAGCTACAGTGGCCGCGAAACTCGCGAAAGTCCCTCTCTAGAGCCAGTGTTTGGTTTGTCCGTTCTGGACTACTGTAGAAACATGACGGTGCAACATGGCGGCCTCCGTGGAAGGGGCTCCAGCCCCCATGTAGATATAAACAACTCATTCTAAGGTTTAAGGTATTAGGATAGAGATAGAACGAAAAGTAGCTGCAAACAAAGCAAATCCCCTTTGGCGATAACTCAGGCGTCACAGAAGGACTGGGGTGGCTGGACATCTTGCAGCCACATCTGGATCAGACAACAATGCTGTTCTTATGCCTGTAATGCATTCAGAGTCTTTCAGTCTGTTGTGATTGGTCCAAAGCAGCATAGTTTTTTTTTCTTGTAATAGTTTGCAACACTTAAATAGCAAACACTTCATGTTTCATTGGTGGAGGAGCAGCAGAATTTGGTACTTGCATTTCATATCACACTGCAGAACTATTGGTCATTGTTCATAAAATGTCCCAAGTTATCGACCTTGTTGGCCAAACTGGATTCCTGTAGACAAGACCCACTCTAATTCACACTCTGTTGCATAGTGATTCAGTCAGGCCCTGGGGTTGCTACTGATCATTTGAGATGCAGCCATTAATAGAGAAGAATAAAGAGCAGAGGACTGGGGTTGGAATCTTTGGTCTTGTAGTTGCACATTGGGAGGGGTCATTAATCATCCGATGAGTGACGTAGCTGGTAAAGATTTGAACACCCAGACTAACTCCAAATGCCCAAAAATATATACATACATGCAAACGCACACATAACTACACACACACAGATAGATAGATAGATAGATAGATGGATAGATGGATAGATGGATGGATGGATGGATGGATGGATGGATGGATGGATAGGTGTTTGTAACAATATATTAAATACAGTATAGCAAGTGCGAGTGTTAACATGTAAAAATTTATAATAAATATATTAGCGTGTGTGTGTGTGTGTGTGTGTGTGTGTGTGTACACCCATGCCTTCTCCTGTCCAGAGGCCAGGCAGAAGGAGAAGGAGGAAAGGGAGAAGTGCCACCTGCAGGAGATGGACGAGGAGGAGTACGACGCCCTGCAGGAGGAGGAGAAGGAGCGCATCATCCAACGGCGCCTCAACGACATCAAGGAGCGCAAACGCAGGTTCGGGGGAAAAAAGGATTGAAGATTGAGTGTAAATCTTTGTCACGTTGTGGGAGGAATCAATTACCTCGAGGAAATCGTGTTTTCTGCTACGTCTCTTAGGTATGAAGCTGACGAGATAGCGAAGATATACTTATAAATCCAGTTAAAAATACCCTAACAAACAATATTAAAAAAAAACAGAATAAATTTAAACCTCATTCGCTGTCACTGAGGCTGAAATTGCTCTTATAAAGTCATTTTCCATGCTTAACATGAGAATATTATTTGGAGT
>OMKR01044363.1:0-19863 GCA_900302355.1 Cyttopsis rosea | reverse complement strand
GAACCTATTTCTCAAACCACAGGACACAAGACATAGAAAACACACACACACACACACACACACACACACACACACTTTATTAGGTGTACATGTACAATCCAATGTAATCGATACACCAGCTCTGCCATGAATTCTACTTTTATGAAGTTTATCATGTTCAGTTTTTGTTGACAGAGAAATGTGTAAATTCAATGATATGTTTATGACTGAGGTCATAGTTAAATGTGGTGTTGTGCTGAACTACATTATATTAAGAGGTGTTTCTAATTTGTGGTCCTCCCTATTTCCCTATATACACGAGGGGGCAGGACGTTAGAAACACCTCTGAATATAACGCATCTACCATGTTTTCCTTTGTATTTCCAAGGTTTGAAATGAAGTGAAAGCTAATTGGTCGTTCCATTGCAACGTCAGCGCGCAGCAGCAGAGCTACCCCTCCGCCATTTTGGACTGAAGGCAATTTTTTCCCTCTCAATTCGTTCGGCGATACAATGAGACAAACAAACAATAACAGTTCAATTTAAACAGATATACAAGTAAAAAATAGAAATAGCTAAATATCAACACAAACAGTAAAATAAAAAATAAAAAACATGCCAGGCACGCCAACGTAAATAAATTGAAAGTAACTTAAGTGAAAACATTAAATTTGGAGCAGTCTTCATAGTTTTAATAGTTATTTTGTTGAAGTTATTGTCTTAATATATAGCTCCATTTCTCTCTTGAAAACATAAAAGTGAGGTTTTACTTTACTACTTTACTACTTTAGCAAGTCAAGTCAATTTTATATACAGTATATAGCCCTTAATCACAGCTCAGTCTCAAATTTACACTTGTGAATGTAAAACTTTGCAAAAAATATCATGAGATTGATTAGAAAATACTTTTTTTCATGTATTGTGTTGATCCTTAAAAAAAAAAAAAAAATAATACAGCAACCCTTAAATAACATAAATACCAGATGGGGTGGCATCGGAGACTATGGCAACCTGTTTAGGAGGTAGATAGGTATCTGATAATGTTGAAGAATTTCCTGATAGCTAAATAAAACATACGACTGAACAATTTACTATAAACAATGTTATTATTGAACCATCCCTTGAACTTATAAAATAGCCGTGAGGTGAAAGATTGTGCGTGTATATCATAGACCATGCAAGCAGCGCCATCTAGCGGCGGTTGTCAAAAAGCACCAGAATTTCGTCTCTTGTTTTTTTCACTCGTCTTGGTAGACGTGCGGTAAAAATGCCTGGAACTCTATGGAAAACGAGTAGCCAATGAAATCGACGTTGAATCCCGCCCGTTCTGCTCGCTGCAGAATGGGGCGGGATTCTATTTGGAATCCGTTGGCGATCTTTCTTCTTCTTCTGATGAAGTTGCGGCAGGCTAGACGCAGCAAAGGCGTATTGCTGCCATCCACAGGTCATTTGTAGAACTCCATTGAATTAGTTAAATCCTTATGTAGAGGTCGACGCTGATGCGTAGCCATGCCAACACACCTGTTTTGCCAAGAGTGGAGCAGAGCGAAGTAAAAACAAAAAAGAGAGGAGAGGGAGAAGAAGAAAAAAAGAGGAGAGGAGAGGAAACAAGGAGAGGATGTATGGAGGAGAAATGAGAAGAGTGGAGATGAGAAGAAAGGAGAGAAGGGGAGGAGATGTGTAGAGGTTAGGTTTAGGTTTAGGGTTAGGTTTAGGTTTAGGTTTAGGGTTAGGGTTAGGGTTAGGTCAGAGCTAAGTCCCGCTCCTTTGTCGGAGAGGGATGTGCCTGCACCGTTGGATTTGTCTCGATGAGTAGATGTCATTTCATGCCTGACTTGCCCCCTACCTCCGCATGGACCGCACAGCGGGAAGGCCTCTATGCCTATATATACAGTATATACTGTATATACTGTATATATATTCAAAATTTCAGCAACACACACATGTGCGCGGGAGGAAGCTCATTTGCAATGGTTTATGCGATGAGTAGTTCTTTTTAATGTACACAATATTGTATCTTTGCCCTTTTTTCTTTTTTCTTAGAATCAAATGTTTTATGGTCACGATTCATCCCATAGTTGGTTGGCTTGGTTCCAGGCTTAAAACTCTTTATAAACTGAAATGTGTGAATGAATGGGAAATTGGGCCGCCAAGTGGGCGGAGCTCTATAACCAGACAATATTATCAATTCCATTCTGTGGATTACGAAAATAGTCGGACAATCATTCGTTTAAATGTCATTCTGTGTGTTAAGAAAATAGTCGGACAATCATTTGTTTAAATGTCATTCTCTGTATTACGAAAATTGCTGGACAATCGTCTCCGAGACATGATTCAATAGATTAGTCCTTCTGTGGCACCTGGGTGAGATAATGGATGGTTGATCAAATGTTATGAATCAACGCCAGTCAGTCTGTTAGCCTTGATGGCTGCTGAGATCTTATGTTGTGTAGATTGCTCGGCCCGTTACCCAAAATTACTGATAATAATAATAATAATAATAATAATAATAATAATAATAATAATAAACTTTATTTCTATAGCACTTTTCATGCAGAGGATGCAGCTCAGTGTGATTTTTACATTTCAGCACACAACAAAAGCAAAAATAAACCAACCACAATACAAACCAAAATAATAAACAAGAACAAACGACGTGGGGCAACAGGGAGTTGGTGATGTATTGATTGTGAGAGCCAGACCGTTGAGAGCTAGAGTATGTGTGCAGGTGGAAGGACTATAAAATCAAATCTAAAAGATATAGTATAGCTAAAACAGGAGTAATATGGTCTCTCTTCCTCATTTTCGTTAAAAGTCTAGCAGCAGAATTCTGAATTAGTTGTAGTTTCTCAATTTACTTTTTTGGGAAGACCTGTATTGAATACTGTATTAAACACTAATCCTTTAAATGTACTGATTGTGTGTGCCACATCCCTTATCCCCATGCAGATACCAGTGCTGCCTGTTAAGAAGGCAGACAGAATCTCGTGGTGATTTTATTTTTATTCTTTGTTTTTGTTCAAGATGTGCTTGCTGGTATTTATCGCAAGTCATATAGTCATCGCAATATTGAACGAATGTTTTGTTCTTTGAGTTATTTTTGGCATTGGTTTATTTTAGAAATTATTTAATTTAAAAAATACATAGGCTAGAAAAGACATAGGATTAAAAACATGTTTCCACTTTAAAATAACCTTGATTATTTTTTTATTAAATAAGAGCGCATTTATGTTTCTAGTAAAACAAAACATTAACCATCATTGTAGCATGTCTTGATAAACCTTGCAGTGAAGGTGTCAATCAATAAAAATAAATAAATAAGGTCTAATGATTCTGAATCACAAAAGTTCTGAAGAGTCAGGAATAGGCGTGGGTTTGAATACTAATACCTATTTATAAACTGTGTGGGTGAAAACGCACAAGAAGCCTAATTCCTCTTTACAATAATTCACTACATGTTTACAATCGAGTAGGCAAACAAAAAATATGCAATAATTAAGATCAGTGTATATGATGGAATAGTGGCATTAGAATGTGCCAGAGGCCACCAAAACTTGGATTTTACGGCCAAAATGTTTCCACTACCATTTTGTGGCTGAAGAACAATGCTGTTCTAATGAACCAGGTGAAAGTTCAACCAAGATGATTTAAAATAATTAATACAACTATTAGGGGGGTATTCACTTTCTGTTTGTTTGTCATATGTCTTTGTCCTGGCCAGGGTCTAGAGATGACGCTGGTAAGTAGCCGCCTAAATCAACGTAGCTGCCTAACCCGCCGCAGTGTCCGCTGTATATTAGTATACTGTATGTAAATGGATGGTTGGAGAATTGAGTAGACATTGCAACATCTCAGGCTTCATAGTTTTTGCTGAACATTTCTGTGTGGGGTGTGCTGTTTGTGCTCAGAACAACGCAGAGAGGTTGAACTGGCGCCCTGTCGTGGTGGTGACCCTCGGAGAGCGAACAGGTGACTGGGTGGTGATCCGTAGCCTCCAGAGAGGGAGCTGGAGCTATAAATTGAAGATGGTTTGCCAAATGGTCGTATCTAAAGTTTGGGGCTGTTAGGCCTCCACAGTCTTTGTTTTTCTGTAGCGTTGCTAATTAAATTCTCAGTTTCTTGTGTTTCCAATAGAATTTAGAGATTATAGAGTCTAGAGGATTAAACTAGTTTACTGTTGGCTGGCTTTTTCTGCTGCTATCCTGCCAATTAGTCAGTTGGGTAGGTTGTTCCATCGAGTGAGGTCTTCTTCGATGGATTAGAGCAATGGAGTAAAGTTAAGGGTAAACAAATCTGACAGATTGGTGGACATATCAATACCAAGGCATCTAATGTTGACTGTTGAAATGGTTAAGGGAGGTTTCTGGGTTACAGCATTACAGTCTTCCCCACTGAGTGGTAGGACCGTGGTTTTAGACCAGTTTATTGAATAGTCTGAGATGGCTGAAAATGTAAATATATGAACACTTATAATTTATTATACTACTACTACTTATTGTAGATATTGGGTTCCGTAAATATAACTAAATGTCATCTGCATATCAACTGATTTTGTGAACAGAGTTTGTAAATATATTATTGTTTTGACGGGTGGCTGCTGTTCAATAAAGATGGCGAATAGTAAAGGGGAGCGTGGACATCCTTGTCTTGTACCACGTTGTAGAGTGAAACGCTGTAAAGTGTAACCCTTGGTGATCACAGAAGCAGATGGTGAGTTATACTGAATTTTAATCCATTGAATGAGTGACTCTCCAAAGCCAAATTTGTTGAGGTTGGAGAAGAGATATGTCCAATTAACTCTGTCACATTCTTTTTTGGCATCTAAAGAATCAATAATGGTATGCAAGTTGTTACTTTGAGATATGCTGATCAGACTAATAATCCTTAAATCACAATTAATTAAGCTTATGGGTCTATAACTGGAGGTGAGGGTTGGGTCCTTTTTGGGTTTGAGCAAAACTGAAATGAGAGCTGTATTCATGTGTGGTGGCATGGTGGAGGTTGACTTAACCTCTGTAACCATTCAGATGAATAGTGGGGATATGAGTGGCCAGAAGTGTTTATAGAATTCCACTGGGTAGCTATCTGATCCAGATGGGCATAGAAAAGAGAGAGTTCTTCTACAGTTAGGGGTTGATCTAATGTGGCAGCCTGCTAATGCGTTAATGTTGGATATATTTTATTCATTATCTGAGTGATGGCTTTTATAAAAGTCTCTGCATATTGTATTGATGTCTTGCGGGGTGTGTGTTATCCTACCCTGTGGATCTTTGATGGCTGTGATAAATGTTTTTCTCTATTGTGTTTCAATTTATTTGCAACATTTACCTGAAAATTTACCTGATTTGTCGTTGAATTCAAAATAATTCACTCTTGTTCGTTGCATGAGGAATTGTCTCTTTTGATGGGTGATATTATCAAGTTGAGATTTTATTTTATTTTATTGTCTGGATTCTGGATTTGTTCAGTGGGTAAGTGGGCTTGTTGGGAGTGTTTTAGTTGTTGTTCTAGTTTATTTTGGCATTCATGTCCTTACTTTTTCTTGTGAGTGAAGTGAAATAATACTATGAAATAATACTACCTCTCAGAACTGCCTTTGCCGTTTCCCAGAGTAAAGAAGGTGATATTTCTGGAGAGTCATTCAGTTTAGTGAATGATGTCCATTCTTTGGAAAATAAATGGTTAAATTCTTTATCCACCAGAAGTGAGGTGTTAAAGGGGACATATCATGAAAAACTCACTATTTCAGTGCTTGTGCACATTAATTTGGTTCTCTGATGGGCCTACTAACACATAAACTGTGAAAAAAGACAACCCAGTGGATTTTTTTTGTATTAATTGCTCTGCCTCGGTCGAAAAAAAATGTCCTAAAACACGCTGTTCAAGTTTACCGTCACACCCTACATGTGACACATTAGAATTAGAACCACCCTCCATCTGAGTAACTCCACCCACGGCTGGAGCACCAGCGAATGGAGCCGCTGGAGCCCGCGGTGCT
The DNA here is from genome assembly GCA_900302355.1 of Cyttopsis rosea. Taxonomy (NCBI): domain Eukaryota; kingdom Metazoa; phylum Chordata; class Actinopteri; order Zeiformes; family Parazenidae; genus Cyttopsis; species Cyttopsis rosea. Next base: position 13,887 of record OMKR01044363.1, on the reverse strand, counting down.
CCGGACACCGCGGGCAAAGTCGGAACAAACTTTTAAATTAGGCCTTGTAGACGTAATATGAGTGAAGATTCAGCAACTCTATAGACTATTTGTTCAGAAAACGATTTTGGTGGACTGATGAGGTGGAAATAGCAAATGTTTATATTCATAGAGATGTGGGAGAAACAGTTCCGGGGCGTGGCACATGCACACTGAGAGATGCACATGCAAACAGAATCAGCCTGTCAGAGCCTGGAAGAATAGAGACAGGTTAGAATGGCTACAATGAATAATCTGAGTGGTATCTTCAGCAAAACACTTCAAAGACATGTTGTGGGGACCTCAGAGACCTATATTAACTTGTTTAAAAGGAGCATAATATGGCACCTTTATACTGCCACCTGCCAGGATGGTTCAGGTTGGTTTCATTAATGAGGCTGAAACTAATTGGCCCGTGATCAGAGACTACGATAGGGTGGATTTCAGGATGAGTGATTTTAGACATTACTGAGTTACTTGTCAAAAAAGTGTCAATTCTAGAGAAGCTTTTATGGGGTGGTGGTGAGTAATATGTGTATTTGCTATTATGTGGATTATTCGATCACCAACAATTGCCAAGAGCAAGATCACTCATATTGTTTTATAGTGTCTGACCAGCCAGGACTTGAAATTATTTCTGGTTTGTTAACAGTCTAAAGTAGGATCGAGTACTGAGGTTAAGTCCCCCCCCCCCACTGTATAATAATTTAATCTGAGAATTCCAAGAGTTTTGAAAATATGTTGTGAACGAAATTTGGGTCGTCCTCATTGAGGCCATAAATATTAGCTATTTCCTGTAATTCCGTTAATAACTTGCCCTTCTGCGTCTGAAATTGTAGTTTTATTCTGATATGGGATACTTTTATTGATCATTATAGAAACGGCTCTTTTTTTAGAATTATATGATGCAGAAAACATCTGATTAATGCTGCGTGCACATGGAACACGGCAGACGGCAGACGGAAGACGGCAAACGGCACTTTCTGAATGGCATGGAAGAGCAAGGGGGCGGTACCATGGCAAAACATGACAATATGTTGCTAGACTCCAATAAAATATATAAAATTAAATGATTTCGTGTCTGTTATTATATATAAGAATTTTAGTAATGCATGTTGCTAAAAAAAATTCAGCTTCCTATTTATATTTTGGTGCAAACTAAAAATAATATTAAATTTCCCCCAAAATGTATTGTCATTCATAGTTGGTTAACTTTACACAAGCCGGCTATAATGCATCATATTCATCTCCAAGCAGGTTTGACAATGGATTATTTTGCATTATGGATATATTTATGCACTGTTTTCTGGTAGTGATCAATGATCTGTTAACTGAGTGATCAATGGCTGATCACCTGGTTTCCACTGGCAATAGAAGCCCTTCTTTTATTATTAATTATTTATATTTAATTATATTATTATATATGAAATAACCTGGAGCCACAGCCAAATCAAATTGGCTTCCATGCTACAAGCAGCAAACAGCCTCCATGGAATTTGTAAATAGAAAAAACTACTTTTATATAAATCCACGGTTTTTATTTAAGCCACTCCGTGACTGCAGCGCAGAACTCCGGCAAGCAGGCAGCCGCAGTAGAATCGGCTCCTCGCCTATGTAACATCCGGCTGTAATGCAGTCGCGGAGAGCGGCAAAAAGTAAAAATATTTTACCTTTGCACGGCAAATGCCGCATACCGTTGCTGTTGTTCTTTGCCGTCTGCCGTCATGCTGTCGTTGACTAACATGACTTCCTGTTTACCGTCTGCCGTCTAACTGTGTTCCACGTGAACACAGCATTACCCATTTAGCTTTGAGTTTGAGGTGCTCAGATGCAGTGAGGTGAGTTTCTTGCAGTAGGCAGAAGCTGGGATTCATCCTGGTGAGGTGACTTTTTGCTACGTTTAGCTGGTGAGCCAATGCCCCTCACATTCCAATTAACAAATTAATGGATGCCATTGTGGTTAGTTAGAGGGTGATGGACAGCTTTTCAAATGTTCAGATTCTTGGAGCCATCAGTGTAAATCTGTATGTAATTGGACCATTTTTCTTTAAGATGGTCACTAACTAAAGTCACAGGATCACCCGCATCCTTCTTCTTGATGCAGTCTAATATGGAAAAGTCTACATCGGGCTCTGGCTGAAGCCATGGTGGAACAGGTGGCCAGCACACTGCCGCGCCCATCAACAAATCTTTCGCTCCCACTTCCTGTGCTATCTCACCCATGGAATTTACTAGACTCCCCCTCTTTCATCCCCTTCCCTGATGTTCCCAATGCTCCCCCAACACTTAGCAGGTATTAAGAACCTATAATTCTGTAGTTTAGACTAGTAGTTCATAGACAATTTGCTCCTTCTCAGCTCTAATGTGGTTTCCCCCATTTCAATTAAAACAGCTTTGATAGGTGTTGTTCTAAAAGCCCCGCCACATATTCTAAGTGCTTTAGCCTGCACCACATCCAGCTTCTTTAGCAGGTTCTTTAGAACAGAGGAAGCTGCTGTCCCATATGCCATACACCCATAATCAATTGCAGATCTTATGATTGCCTTGTTTACTGTTCCTCTATCCCCTCCCCAGTCAGATCCTACCAGACATTGTATGACATTAATGACTTTCTCACACTTTGCAACTGTGTTCTCTACATGTACCATCCATGTCATTCTCTGCTCAAACCAGACGCCCAGAAATCTGAATGTTTAAAGGTACAATATGTAACTTTTCTGCATTAACATTTCTAAAAACGTGATGTGTATGTTAAATGTTATATATTTTGTTGAGTTGTGTACTTACATTATTCCAAATGTTTCCAACAATTTTCAAACCCAGAGGAATCCGTAATTTTAATGTTGGTAATGGACCGTTTCATTAGGTGGCCTGTCATGGCATCTACGTAATCATTTTTTTCAAAACTTTTTTTCTACTCCACTATTGTTTGTATTGCTCTACTATTACTCTACTAACTATTGTTTGATGGAGCACGATTATTTATTGCAGTCCGCGTAAAGCGCACATGTGACTAATTAAAACTACAACTCCCATGATTCCATGCTACTTCTGATGTCATCAGACTCCATCGTGTTTGTTATTGTTTTGATTGAGAGACCCCCAGCGGCAGAAATTACATACTGTATTGTACCTTTAACTCTTTCAACAGGCTTGTTATATACAGTAGCTTTCTTTTTAAAACCAAAGACCACATACTTTGACTTTGCACCTGAAAATTTGAAACCCCATTCCTCTGCCCACGTCACTACTTTATCCAATACCTGCTGCAATTGCTTATGAATATGGTCTAAATTTCGACCTCTTTTCCACATGGCCTAATCATCAGCAAATAGTGAAACACCAAAACCATTTCCCAGTTTACAAAAAGTATCATTGATCATTATATTAAACAAAACTGGGCTGATTACACTTCCCTGGGGGTCTCATTAGCCACATTTTCTTCACAGGATAAAGTCCCACCTACTCTTACTTGAATAGTACGATCTCTCAAAAAGTTCTTGATCCAGTTTAGCATACTACCTCGTACCCCAGCATCATACAGCTTATCACTGAACTCTCCTTCCACAACATATCATATACCTTCTTAATGTCGAGAAATACACGCACTACTGTTGCCTTATTTGCTAAAGCCTTCCTGATGTCCAAATCTAGCTATAGTGTGTAGTCCATAGTGGATCTTCCAAACCCTAAAGCCACTCTTATAGGGGACAAAATATCCCTGTTTCTCAAGCATATACTGTATACTAGTCTGTCTGTAACCATACGTTCCATTATTTTACATAATACAGCTGTAAGTGCAATTGGGCAGTAAGAGCCTGGTTCATTTGCTGTTTTACCAGGTTTCTGTATAGGGACACAAATCGAGTGTTTCCATTCTTTTGGCAAATGTCCATGTTCCCATATTGTATTGATTAATACTAATATCTCCTCTAGTACCAGATCATCCAGATGGCGAAATATCTGTGGTGACTGATGAAATTTAGTCACTGCATTTTCCCATCCTTGCTGCCAGGGGCAGCCAGGAGCAGTGGGCAGCCCTCACTTCTTAGGCACCCAGGAACAATTCCAAGTGGTGGATCCCTGTCGTGGTCAGGGGCAGGACAGGAAGTGTCCTGCATGTTTAGGGTAGAAAATCAAGCTGTTCCACTTAGCGCTCCCCCTACAGGCCTGGAGCACTTCCGTTGTGTTTACTGGATATGCAGCTTTTCTCTTTTGCATTTGTTTTCATGGTTTGTGTGTTTTTGATTTTGCATCATTTCTGTATTTGCAGCATGTTTGCTGTTCATGTATTTGTTTTGAATTTCTGCAGCACGTTTCCGATGTTGTATTTTTCTTGGATTTTTGCATGTGTTGAATTGGCATAGTTTAGAAGCTGCAGCGCGTTTTGGGCCATTGTAGCCCATGTCGGCCACCGTACTTAAGCATTCATACCCTGGAATTACAAAATCTAAACATGGCTTAAGCCAAGTCTCCTGTACACATATCAGCAACATGTATGTCATTTTTCACTCATACCTTTTGTTTTCCATTTTAGGCTTATAACAATACCTTACCCATGAGGCTATTACATCAAGATGCATAACAAAATGGCCCACAATTGTAGTTTTTGTAGTTAGCTAAGGTTATGGTTAGAGTTAGGGTTTAAATATTACGCACTGTATATAATAATTCATTTTTGAGTATGACTGTGAATGGATTAGCTCCTGTAGAAGCCACAAGTCTGTGTGATAAAAATCTTTTTTAAGAAAAACACATTTTATTCAATGTCACGGAGAAGTAATACACTATCCTAGTACAACACTACATAATCCTTCCCTCCTACCTAGTTCCACCAATAAAGACTCGTTTGGACTCGACCAATGAACCTTATGAATATTTATATATCTTGCCCAGAAAATCAATCCGCTACCTGCTCGTAAAGTTATTTATTCTGGAATATGCGACTCATTAAAACACTATTGTTGCTACGTTATTCTCCTGCCATCAACTCTCCATGCCATAGAAAAAATTACGTCAGGAAATTAGTTATTGTCCCCACAAATACCACACACTAAAACCAAGCGCCCGCTTAAATGTGGTCTTATTTGGGCTTATATTATTCTATTTTATCCAAAGTTGACAATTGATATTTGAATTTAAAAAACAAAACACAAAAAAACCCTGTGCTCTGCATTTGCATGTCTCTGTCCCCTGCACCAGACCCAACCATCCCATTACCGTAAGGGTCTGTCGGGTTGGGGATCCCTCTTGTAGTCCATACATAATTCAGCTATTTCCAACGAAATCTCGATGCCCATTCATGCTTAAAACAAAATAAAACGTACCTGATAAAAACAGCACTCTGCCACCCCCTCTGCATGCACTGTACGTATCTACGCCCCGCTCCTTCCCCATGCCCCCCTTTTGAAAGTCAAAGAACATCTCCCAATTGAAATGCATTAGTTTAAATGTCGTTCAGTCCAGTATGAAAAAAGTCAGAGAAATGCTCCCATTAAAATGCATGGGTTTAAATTTCAATGTAGCATGAAAAAAGTTGGACAATCATGCTCCAGGTCACGATTCAATAGATAAACTTTTGTGACTATGAGCACGAAAAAACGTGATATGGGGTCATACATTCAGTTCTCCTTCCAACGACAATTTGGAACAATCAAGCAGGTTAGTAAAGCATTTAAAAAGACTGGCACTGTCATTCAGTGCATTTAGATGCACGAAATACAGTTTAAGATCACTATTCGGGTTAAGATAATAATGTGTTTATGGTGTTTACATGCGAATAATACGATTACTGACAAAACAGAGTTTACTATGGAAGCCCATAGGGGACTAAATTAAAATGAAAATGTAAACTTGAAAATGAAAATGTAATACCACAATAACATTCTAATTTTCCACATATATATCTGTTATTTGAGTCAAAATGAAAGTGAAAATGAAATAATCCAATTTTCATTTAATACTTGTATGGGCGATCTATGACCATATTAAAATTAAAATGGAAAAGGCGGATCTTCAGTTAGGACATCACTTCCTACTTCAGTGACTTTGTTCATTAACAGTAAAAATGCAAGTAGAGCTTGCATTTTTACAGAAGCAGCCTTTAGGTAAGGCTGAGAATGCATAGAGAATGCATTGGAAAAGTTAAGAGTTACATCATACACAGGTTTCTCTACCCTAGTGGTCTTGTATCCACTATGGGATTCTGTAGTGAAGTGAAGTGAAGTATAGTGGGATATAAAGGTTATTTTTTGTATTTATTCATTTGCATGGAGGCTGTTTGGTGCTTGTAACGAGGAAGCAGATGAAGGATTTGGACATGTTGGCGTGGATGTTCCAGTGAATACGTTTCAGCTCCAGGTTATTACTTGTAATAATAATATAATTAAATATGAATAATTAATAATAAAAGAAGGGCTTCTATTGCCAGTGGAAACCAGGTGGCCAGGCATTGATCACTCAGTTAACAGACCATTGACCAATACCAGGAAACAGATCTCTATAGATGCGCTCTCTCTCAAAGCTGCATAACAATAGGGCTGTGACGATGACCGCATTACTGCGGTCAGGTGACATCACCGCAGCACATGAGCTCATTACTGTCACACCAAAAATATATTTGCCTATGAAATAAATCCTGAAATGAATAAACAAGGCTATAAATATAAAACTTAATGTAAATCGAAATATATAAATGAGTAAATATAGTTTAAAAAAATAAATAAAAAGGACGTCAAGCTCCACCGACGGACCGACGGACCGACGGACAGAGTTTGTACGTGTTTTTAAATAGCAAAAATGGACTGCGAAGTCCATTCGTGGAGTGAAGGAAATATGGCGACCAGCGGGGCCAGTTGTTAAATTAAATATTTACCAAATCCTGTCGGAAGTACGGCAAACACATCTTTCTTATCAGCAAAAGCTTTCAGTGCAGTTGTTTGTTCTTCTTTTAGATAAAATATACCGTCCAGTTTGTTTAATACTGTCGCAACAGCGGGTTCAACAGACCATTCCACGTCATCGGCAGCCATCTTGGGAAGATATCATCCTCTGCATCGTCATCGTATCAAACCCATATTAGATAAACGGTTGTGATTGGCCCGGCCATTTCCAGGCCGAGTGGAAATCTATTTGAATAGGGGCTGGGCAGACTCTGCCAGGGCAAATGAAACATGAACTCACAGATTTATCTGGTTCCCAGGCAAATTATTGACTGTATGAATAATATTTTAAGTATTTAAACTTATGGTTTTACTTATTTCGTTCATATTCATTGACCATTGCACACCTAAGCACCCATTTGCACTTTGCACAATGCCGTACTGTCTTTCTCTCTGATGCTGCAACAGCTCAATTACACCATGGGGGTGAATGAAGCAAATTCTAATCCAATGTTGCGTTCACATTTAAGATGCAAAAGGTGAAACTCTGATAGAGTAATGCTCATTCCAGTTATAAGTGATGCACTTAATATACTGTAATGTGACTACTGGTCACGATATGGCCATCTGCTTCTGCCGTGACTCTGTAGCGCTCACCACTCGAAACCAGTCACGCAGAATAATTAAAATTTCCTCAGGCCTTAAGCCCATGTAATGGCTTATCTCCTGTGTCTCCCAGTTCACTTGATATGGGTTTACGAAGCCAGACGGCATTCCCAGGCAAATCATATGAAAGACGTAATTAGATCATAGAGATCGAATGTTGTCTGGATCATGCCGCTGTGAGTGGCGTCTCGCCATACTGGCCTCGGTTGGTGATGAAAAGGAACACATTGAGCGCTAGGTGTTATTGAGATGGCTAGTTTATATCTAATTCCGGTCGGAATGGAATCTGGCCAAACCCAGTGCTCATGTTCACTGGGAATCACTGGGATAAGTGTAGACAACTATTAGATTTGGTTATTAGGCAGTAGCATTGGTTAAACTGGCCAAAACTTTAATATCAATGAAATGACATAATTGGAAATATGTTACGATTAGGATTTAAGAGACATTTTCTATCCCGGGAAAAGAAGCACACTATCTCAGGAAATTGACTTGTTTTCAGCTATTGTCAAAACGCATTGGTCATTGGCAACACTAAATGCAACAAGAAGAAATATGGGTTCCCAACCTGACCGCTTCTGTGTATTATTTGGTGGTATTAATAATTATTAAGGCAAAGGAGCACCATTTATGTTAATCAACATTAGAATGAACATAATATAAACTTTGCATGCAGCTTGAATTTCACTATAGCTGTGACTCCTGCGAGGAATATGAAATGACAAGTTCACTGCCTGTGATCTGTCTGCGAACAGCCTCATGGAAGTGATATTCTTCATTGTATAAACAAACAAATTTTGTTAAAGCAAGTAATATGGTGTTTCCAAAATCATTCTATTAAGCTGAGATGGATTCCATATTCTGCAGAGGCTGCTGGTGCACAGCGCACCTTCAATTTTATTTTTCTTTGTGCGCGCGAGCTGTCCGTGCGCCGCTTTGTGCACTCTGCTGCTCCGTCCATCGCATCTCGTTGTATTGGTTTGCCCTCTTGGACCTAACGAGCAATAACACAGCCGAAAGTTTGTCAAATTATAACATTTTAAAACTGTAATAGATATGTGAATATATTCAAACTTATGTGTTTTTTCAGAAGGAATATTCAAACGTGATTTTTGGCCAATGCGCCAGCATGGGTTCAGCCCTAGTGCATATTGCTTAAACTTAAACTATGTCTTAAAACATTCAGAAAGTAAACTTTAGGCCTACATATTTTCTAAATAAAGGCCTATTCCAATATGTTCTAAATGTAAAAAAAAGAAAAATCCTGTTTTCCCATTATTGGGAATTCCATTTCCCCGGATTAAACGATGGCTGTAATATCAATACCAATATCAATATCAATACCATAAACATCTACCAAACTTTCACTTTTGGACCAGATTTTGTTGTGTTTAAAGGCGCAAGCAGCAATATTGGACAATCATTGTCAAATTGTGATTGCTAAAGGAAACTACACAAATATTGCCAAGTGTGACTGGTCTGCTCTGGGATTGAGGGACATTTGCTCCTAATGCCGCCGGGTACACACTACAAGTTAATAAAGGCTATTTTGGCCTGATTACCCCCTTTCGACAATCGTGGGGGCGTTCCTGACTCGAGGCGGGTCTGAAAGGATAATCTACCCAAATTATTCTGTCATGTGAGGGGTTTACAGACATACTCTTAATGTTACGGACTTGATTGGAGTAAATCGTAAATATCGAACATGATATTTACGACTCGAAATCGGGAGACCACTACAGAGCAATTGACAGTAACCTTCGTACAAGCCCAGAGCACAGCAATATTAATATGGAACGGCATCTCCATGGCAGTGGCAGGTCAGAGAATGTATTAGAATGACTTCCTTCATTTGTACTAGAACGAGTTTTATTAACTTCCGAACAACACTGCAGCATGAGCCGTACCTGCAGTGCTCTCCACCAACCTTGCTGCACACTTGTTACAGCATAGCTGCCTATTCCAGCTCTCTGATTGGTCACACAGCATGTCCACCTACTTGTGTTACCCAATACCTTGACAGAACATAGCACACACAAATGCAACAAACTGACGACGACGGTCCGCCTCCATGTTTGTTTTGCTCTGAAGTTACGTTTGATCACGTGAGTTTCTGTGAGATCCCAAGTCCCTGGAATTGCCACTCTGAAATCATTTTGTATAAACGCCAAGGGCCTGATTCACTAAGAAAATAGAGCTGGCTCTAATAGCACCATGAATTGCGCATCAATTGCGCATCTGATTCACAAAAGATATTGCACTAATGACACGGCCATAATATTTTGCTGCTGAGTGCAATTTTCACTTGTTTTGTGTCTGATCGCAATTATTCATGTTTCCAGAGTCTCCATCATTTATGCCACTGCTCTACACTTGCCTGTTTAACAAATTATAAGTCTTAAATAAATTTAAAACTTAATATAATTGTCGGACAGTAGTTATTTTGATCTAAAGTGTTGAATGAAAATGTAAAATTGTAAGGAAATCCGGGGGTGCTGCGCCAGTGCCGACCCAACAGGGCGTAACCTGTTACGCGCATTACGCATCACGAGGAAACCTCCTTGTGTACACATATTATACATAAACGCTTACGATATAAATGCACTGGGACCACTCTATATTTTGACATGGACGGCTTGGAACGGTTTGTTGTTTTATTTTCAATTTATTTTTCAAGAATTTAATCAACTCTCCCAACAATGAACGCTAATCTCACAAACTAATCCAACTACATTGCTAAACACACAGACTCCAAATGCGAATGAAATGAAAAGCAAAGGTTTGAAAATGAAAGCAAAGATTGACTTTAACCTATTAAAGGTTGATACATTCCACAATTTGTAGTGTCACAGTGACAAAGTCACTGGAATGAAGAGATGGAATGAAGACGGACCCGGTGTGAATTGAAAATGATGTGACAGTTTTTCTCCAATTTCGTGATGCTGACATGACGCTTCTGGTGTGGCCAAGGGGTGAAAAGTTGAAAAGGATGGAGAACAGTCACATTTAGCAATTTTGGTGTTGTTTCTATGGCTTCCTTGAGTCGTCGCTATTTGCCACTAATTTTCCAATATTTCTTACTTTCTTACTTCTCACGCCTGAAATTTCCTAATCAATCCGTGGAAGTGAAAGGGTGAAGTTACAATTAAATTGTTATTTTAAATAACCTTGTAGAAGCCTTAAATTGTGAACTCATGAAATGACCACCTTGAAGAGTTTGTTCCACCACTTGATGGCACCTCACGAGTGACGTCATTCAGAGCTACACAAAGTTGCATGTTGATGTATGGAGTTGCAAACCCTTACCTGGAATGCTTCAAATTAATGACCATCAACAGTTTAGAATGCAGTCAATATGATAGGCGGAAATCAGAACAGAATTTTGTTCACATAGAAAATATTTGTAATTTAATTCATTGAGGAATATGCACACTTGCATATGTATTGGTGTCTAGAGGAGTGGAAGGAGAGAAAGAAAAAGGAAAAATGTGATGGTAATGTCAAAATGTAGCTATTGACATTACCTATTCAACCAACATGCTCAAATTAAATGAAACCACCCCTCCTTCTTTCACCTCTAAAGGTCAACTTACTGTCAAATGGCATTTGGAATGTTGTCAATGTGTGCCTCCTCAAGATTTATACACCATTTAATGATGCAGACACAGTGTCAAACATGGGGGTCACTGGGTCTTCTAAACTAGGACTAAAGTGAGACTGGAAGTTTGTGTGCTGCATGTTTGTCTGTGTGTGCCTAGCTGCCTCTAGAGCTCATGACAATATCACCAGGGAAAAGATTAAAACATCCTTCTAACCCAGTGAAACTGAATGCATTGGTGCTGTAAGGTTCCCAGTTCAGTGAACCAGAGTTTTCTTGATGGTAAGGTTCAGGCATTGCAGTTCGTACCTGATGACTTCACAGCTGATTCCTGTGCCCAGCATGGATAAATTGTTATGCATCAAGCTTTTATTTTTACTCCATATAAAGATACAAGATGTATCACTGACATAACTCAGCTTTTGAGATGCTGGAAGGTGTATTTCCCTCATTTCACAAGAGCTAGGCTAGTTGATTCCCCCCTCCTCCTGGAAACATGCTTAAGTGTCCTTGAGCAAGACAGTTTAACCCCTAACTGCACTATGTGGCAGCCCATACACTAGGATGGGTAAATGCAGAGAACTAATTACCCCCCAGAGGGATTTTTAATAAAGTGTACAAATTTAAAATATTTTTTTGGTCCTTTTGAATTATGACCTATAATGTCAAAGATGGACAGCAGCATAAGCTATGTGTACACAAGGTCGGTAATGTATTTATGTGGAAGCACATAACCTAGTTACGTCATAACCTAGTTATGTGCAAGTACCAAGAATAGAGATCTATCGCTCTCCCTCTCCCGCCCTAAATGTCGAAGTCATGCTTTAAGGAGCTCGGAATGTGACAGGTGAGAAGGTCGATCATTTGGTCCGTTGACTGACACCCGGGAATGTCTGACGGCAGGGAAAACCTGAGCGTGGCTGCACATCATAAAACTACCCCTTGATTTGTGACTGCAGAGCGGTGTTCCCAAACTTCTCACTCACTTGTGTACACATGGCTCTCCCATAGCACTGACCTTTGCTATGTTGTTAGAAAGCTACATGGAAGTGTAGGCAGCTTTCACTAACGTATTTGTATCTGTAGATATCTTCCATGGGGTTCACAATCTTAGAATCCAGACAGCCCTGTCCTGCATCGTCTCCTCTGTGAGACATTGCAACTTTCCCTTCCAAGTACAGTCATCACTGGGCAATGGGCAAGTCAGCATAACTAAACTGTCATGACAGGCAGACAGAAATGAGTGGGAACTTCAAATAGGGTGCTACATGTATGGTATCTTCCTGTAATGGCCAATTCCACATCCAGCTTTACTCCTCAATTCTTGAATGTGGTTAGTATCTAAATGTCAACTAGTGATGCAAGACTCTTGAATGATTTGTTCAGAACGATTTGTTCGTAGTGAACCAATATTGTAAATGACTCGGGAGTCGGGAGTCACATTCACGTGTTAAATGACGTAATGTAATCTACTGCATAATATTAGTCATTTCATAACATATGCTAAAATTGTATGTGTACTGATAAATCCTTCGAGATGCTTAATGTGTGTGTGTTATAATCAAGGTATGCTGACAAGTGGAGACTCATGGACTTACTCTCCATGTTTACAGCTGTCTACATGAAGAAAAAATAAAAACTAAACTGTGTGTGAGCGTATAGAGCAGAAGAACACACATAAATTCTAAACTATACACTATTATCACTATGGTAGAAAGTCACACTTTAAGTCACAATTTGACTGAAGTCAATTCTCACCAACATACCTACTAGGGTCTAATCTCGGGAAACGGGATTCCCAGGAATGCCCATCCAAACCATTTCCAAACCAAGAGGACAAACCAATACAACGACAGCTCGCGCGCTACAAAGATGATGTATGTGGACGTATATGCGTGCAACATTTTTATAAAAAATAATACATTTCTGCTGAAACACTGCACAAAAATGAGTAATTAAAAAAAAAAACAGGAATCCGAATATTTTTTCATGAAATGCTGAAGTTGAAATAAATAAATGTTCTGTTAACATGGCGTGATCATTGACTTCATTGCTATATTTAACATTGCTTGGCTACAGAAGGCTCGCAGTTGCGCACCAGCAGCCTCTGCAGAATATGGAATCCAATTCAGTTTAATAGAATGATTTTAGAAACGCCATATTACTTGCTTTAACGAATTTTGTTTGTTTATACAATGAAGAATTGTCAAATATCACTTCCATGAGGCTGTTCTCAGCAGACAGATCACAGGCAGTGAACCTGGCATTTCATATTCCCCACAGGACTCACAGCTATAGCGAAATTCAAGCTGCATGCAAAGCTTATATTATGTTCATTCAAGCACTACAGTTCATTTAATTCAAAAGTAACTACATTGGATTCAGCGTTTGTACAATTGCTTAAACGTTATCAAAACATCAAGAGCAGGGCCGTTGAATTTAAGATGTTTAAATGATTGCTGTAGGCATCAATGTCTTCTTCTCAATCTCTTATTTCAAATAAATTTTTGCAGGGTCTTAGCCAAGACTAAATAGAGGGATTTCCAATCGAAAAAATATGTAGTGGGTTATTTCAATTGTAAATAAGTGAGATTCATTTCCATAAATTAAAATGCTAAAATTGTAAATTAAAATGCACTTAAATAAATTATATACTTCTAAAAAACAACCGATCTAAATTATAGAATTATTCAATTGCTAATTGAAACAAACAAACAAGCAAAC
>OMKR01044362.1:0-19945 GCA_900302355.1 Cyttopsis rosea | reverse complement strand
GGAGTGGAAATGAGCGCTTTTCCGAGCGGGGAGACAAAGAGGGAATAATAACAATAATAATAACAACAATTATAATAATAATACTAATACTAATGATGGGAGTACAGCTGTGGGGGTCTCGGCCTCATGTTCCGGGTCTCAGCCCCGTCTTCCAGGTCACCCCGTTAACCTGACGTTCACGCCTCTCGTGATGCTGTGCAGTCCGGGGATGGAAGGACCGGGGAGCGCTTCAGCGGACTAGAGCAGATGTGACACCGGATAGAAGAGAAGGGTTTTATTATTAAAACATTACCACCCCGTTCGTCTCCAGGAAAAAGGTAGGACTCGTGTATCTGACGGGAATGTGCATATAGGGGCCATTACGCGCTGGTTAACGGTGTTGCTTCGGTTCCCGTTTAAAGTGGTAATCCGTGAGATTATTCTAGTTTAATAAAATCCTATGTTTGGTACTTTATTTGAGCTGGCACTCGGAAGAAACAAGCCTTTCGATGCGTTTGCGTTATGCATATGGTAATTATATATGGTGTTTGCGTTGTTGGTGGCGGGGTCCGCCTTTCCCGGTGTCGTGTCAAAAAGTGATGTCCGCCAAAAACCGACTGCCGTCCGCTGGGTGGGCTATAATCTGTCAAATAGAACCCTCGTGAATGAAATCAAGTCATTTTGAGGCAGAAACAACCTTCAGTCACAAGGTAGGAGCTGCAACAGTCACTTTTTGGCAAGTGCAAAACTGCATTTTACGGGTTGTATTGGCCCTTTAAAGGTATTTCAACTGGTAAAAAGGGTGTGTGGGCTATAACCTTTAAAATATAACCCTCATGAATGAAACCAAATCATTTTGAGGCATAAATAAGCTTTCAGTAACAAGGTAGATGCTGCAATCACTTTTTGGCAATCACTTTTTGGCGGACGATCACTTTTTGGCACGACGCCGGCAAGAATGCAACGTTGGTCAGGAGTGAGAGGCTGCTGCGATTAAATTGCTGAAGCAGCGTGGCTAGTTGTGGTCACTGGTCAGTAAACTGCTGATATGGATGAACATCCACAAAAAAAGAGAGCAGCATCCTCGGATGAGAAAATGTCCCCATGCACCACCTCAAGTGACCAAGAGAAACAAGCAAATCAGTTGATCAGAACAAGACTGACTTTGGGGAAGAGAAAGTGACCGTCTTCGCAGGGTAAAGATGAAAAAAACAAAAAAACATTGCAGTTTTGAACAGAATGCTGGGATTTGCAGCATAATCCACCATAAACAGCCACTTTAAAGCCATGCTTCTGCCTGTACAGATGGCAGCCTGTTCTGCTTGATGGAGAGACTCTTTGATCAGGGTTATGTAAACGTAGGTGTTTCAACTTAGAATCTATAAACATGTCCTTTGATATGCAGATATAAATAATGTACATGGCATCTGCACTAAATACCCCTATTTGGAGGGTTACATTATAAACATCTCAGGTTATCCAAAGTGGTCAGGGAATAGAGGCAACCAGAGAGTCGCGTAATTGAAAGGGTGAATGCCACATCCCTGATAATGTACAGGCCTGATGGAGAAGCGTCTACCTCCGCCTTTCTGCTGGATGTGGACAACTCGGACGGAGGCATAATTATCACAATACGACAGCTATTGACCAGATAGATCGAATGGAGGAAAGTGAAGGAAACTGCAAGGCAATGAGGGACAACTACTTAATATACTGTTCAATAATACCGCTTTTCCACCATAATTACCGCGTATATGCAGGTTTTTAAACGCGGGTAAACCGCTAAAAATAGCAGATTGACGCCATTCCCATCACCAGGAGGTGAGCCGAGTTTTTTTTTTGACGGAAAAAGGGCGGACTTTTTTTTAAAATATATATATATATTTATTAAGATATATTTTAAAATATTCTTTAATATGCACTTGGAGCAGTCTCCAGGCACACGGAATACCCACGGAGCGCAGCCCACAGCGGGGAGACCGACAGAGAGGCAGAGTGTAGTCTGTCCGTCCGACCCCGACCTATTATAAATCCCGATATAAATAAATGAGGCAATAAATATAAATATATAAATGAGCAAATATACCCCCCCCGCCGTTCCGCCCGGTTGCAGGCGGCTGGGATCCCACGGCGGGTGGGATCTTTCACCCACGGCGCGCGGGATCTTTCATTGCGATTCATGGGATCTTTCATCACTTTCATTGTGCCGCGGGGTTTGGCTACCCGCTGCTCGTCCCCCGCTGCTCGTCCCCCGCTGTGTCCGCGCTGTGGAGCTGTGGAGCTGTGGAGCCGCGGACCCGGGTGTCGTGTTTCCACCACCGCCGATCGGAGCCGGAGCCAATAAAAACCCGTGGCTGCGGAGTCATTTGACCCGGGTGTGACGGCAGAGAGTACCGTTTCCCACTGCAGCCAAAAGCAGGATGTTAGTCCAGCTTTCGATGTTAGTCCTCCGATCCTTTTCTACCGTACAAGCGCATGGGACACGGGTACCCAGCCCCTCCAGCCCAGCTGGGGCCCCGCATTGCTCCTTGTCCCTTTCTCGACCGCGCTCCTTAGAAACCCGCCACTGCATGCACATCACCATTGTCAAAAAAATACTCGGACAACACTAGATGGTAATGAAACCAACCACACCTCTGTTGCTAAGTTGTTAAGTAGGTCTGATGCTGCTCCATCCGCTGAGTCCCGGCCGCGCGCTATTGTGCTGATACTTTCAGGAACAGTTATAGAAAGCGAGCCGTGATCTCTAATGTGTTGATGAAGATTTGTCGCGAGGCTGATCTCGCTCCCTCTCACCGCTCGTACAGTTGTTGTCATTTTCTTTCCACTTTTACTCTCTGCCGTGTCCCTCTCTGCTTAGGCCTCTCTCTTCCCTTCCTCCCGTGGAGTGTATCCCGGCTTTCTCCCCGTTTTCGTTTCCGTGATTTTGTGTTACCGTCTGTTTGCAGACAATCCTGATATGTGGTGCCAAGTGTTTCCAGATGCTGGCTCCGGGGCGCTAAACATAAACAGGAAATGAACCTTTAAGGGTTAATTATGTGATGGAAAATACTGTTGATTACTAACAGAGCGAGGCTAATATCGTTTACAGTCAGAGGTGGGTAGAGTACGCATAAAGTATACTTACGTTAAAGGGCTCTTATTTTGAAATGATATTAACTCTCGTATAAGTAGATCTGATATCATCGGGGGTTTCGGTGATCATAATGTTGTAATATGGTTAAATGTTGACTTAAAGGATGCGTTATTGTAAAGTAATGCAGTTTTCAGACTGTTGGCGCTGCTCTCATCAATGGTTATATCCACTTGACAAATGAATGTTTCTTGTGCGTAAATATCTTATGAAAACAATTGTCTGCCCCAAATTATCAATCGAGGTTATCGAGGTATCTGGCAAATCAAATATCGTCATATTTGATTTGAAGTTAAGAGCTCGAGGTATTTAGTGTGATTTCAAAGGGGCACTAACTCGCATTGTGTGAGTCACCGTGGCTTTCCAACAGGAGACACTAAAAATACATTGTTTTCAAAAAAGCAGTGTTTTGAAGAGCCCTTGTTGTGCTGTTATTATTCTTGGTTCTTAGAAATCGTGTGATTAGAGAGATCCATTCTACTCTAATCAAGGCAGGGGATGTGACCAGACCGAGAGGAGGCCGAACCGAATGTAACTTCTGGAAAATACATTACGTCCTTTACAAACATACTCAAGGAAAAGCACAATTAGTGGTTTCTAAAATCTACTCGGGAGAGAAGTCCCGTTTCTTCCAAGGACATCTTACATGGAGACCGAGGAGTTTTAGCCGGAACGGGGAGAACTCCGTCAGAATTGGAAGTGGCTGTAATTCCCCCGCGTGGTTCCGGGGGCAGGGGGCCGCGAGCACTTCATTATCTCTGATCACTGACTTTTAGCTCCGCTGGTGAAGTTTGTAGGAAAAACAAACACACCCCGGCGTGCTCTCTTAACGGGCACACGCAGTTCAACTGGAATTCTCACCGCGAGTCCAAGTCTGTTTTCGTCAGGACGCCGACGTGCACGCGATTGATTCGCAGCGGGAGGTTACGTGCACTGCGTCGGAGCGAGCGTCCGTGATTGGAAACCGAAACCGATTTTGGCTGAGCATTTGGTCGAATTTGAAAATACGATTTTGTTTTATTGGTCTGTTCTAGAATGTTATAGAATAGAATGGTTTTAAACTTTATCCCTTATTTTGTTCTCTTTTTCGATCTTTCTATTGTTTTATTGTTCTATTGACTGTGAGCACAACCGATTCGGTGGTTGAAAAACATTCGAGAAATAATCGACTACAGCGTAGCTTTAAGTGGTGCTTAGTTCTCTTTCAACACTCATTTCTTTTAGTGATGCTTTGTGCTTTATGCGTTATGAATAAGACAATTACCTAGAAGGCACTCAGCAGAGCGCAAACCTCCACCAAGGTAGTTCAATTCTCTAACAGATGAAATATTTCATCAGGACCTGGACAGATCCCACTCAGTGCCGCATCACTGCAAAACTGAACACGCGACTTCAGTTGAGATAACTTCATTTGGGTACTCGTACACCAAATTAGATGAAGAGACAATGCACTGCCAACACGGTTCAGCCTTTCCATGCAGCCTGAACATGGTGTCAGGAACATTTCCCACAGCATTTGCATCATGCCCAGAGCTATTTCTCTGGGACTGTCATTGATTAACAGATAATGAGTGCACGCTGAACATCAGTATGATTAATAAATCTTGGGCATCCAAGGGATTATTTAATCCTTAATGGTCTGAAGAAAGCCCTCACGGTGAGGATGATTCAGTGCTCTGTCTGAAACTGAGTTGCCCCTAATTTCCTTAAAGGATAGCGTTGCTATTTTTCAACCCAGGGCTTATTGAAGTGTTGGTTCCCATCGTTTATAACTGTTCATAGCACAACCTCACAACGCTCTATTGTTACTTCATAGTCACATGTGTTGCAGCACATCCAGAGCATAAAGTTGGCTATAGTAGGTTGCCAGAAGGAAGCAGCACAACTTCCTGTTTCTAGCTTCTTACGTTAGGGTGGATGTAACTAAAAGAGCTGATTTGCAGAAGTGAAACCCTGATAAAAGGCTTCCAGTTTTCGAAAAGGAGCTCTATCATGTTTTTTAAGGCTTCATTTGGATAACGTGTCAAACACCAGAGGTTTGCGGTGTTCTAAATGCAGTGTCAGGGTCTGTAAACAAGGCAGAAAAGAACAGATTGTATTGGACAGCTCCCAGAATTTAATGTGAGTCACAGACTCTGTTTACACCTGGTGTTAACATGCGTCTTTGGTGATCGGATCACCAAAGACGCATGTTAACACCAGGTGTAAACGCACCGAATGCGTCCTCAATGCGGTTTGAGAACCGATAGCTCAGACCATATTCGGAGGTGGTCTGGGCCGCATATGGCCACATTCGTTTAGCATTGTAAACGCAAATGTGTCCTAAAATGTGTCCTCTAGATCTAAAATAAAAACACAGAAAACCGGCTCTGGAGTTAGGTTTACGTTTTTCATTTTCCATACAAGTAAGAAGCTAAGGAAGCAAAATAAATCGAAATCTTTCTCTATGAGATTATATTGTATTTTGCTATATTAATATATTAGATTTGCGTATAGGGCAGGGAAGTGAGATCCAATACCAAGTGGTTATTCAAGACGCATGTGGAGATGCATTCTAATGCCAGGTGTGAACAGACGTACTTAGAGCTGTCCACTTGTGATCGGATCACCCAAGACGCATGTTAATGCCAGGTGGAAACAGAGCCACAATGTCAGGAAGGTATTGCCAATTAAACAACATGCACTTTCAGTCATCCACTGGGTTTTGGGTATTAAAATATATGACCATAAAACCACATAATCTGTTTCAAAATGAGGCAAAAAAAGTAATAGACTAACAGGTCATTATTTACTATGTTGAAGTCGTCCAAATCAAATGAAGTTGTTGATGTGATGCCGTTTTAGAGGAATGATAATGAAATAAATGAGCAGCCTTGGGGCGGTGATGCCTCACAGCTGCCCCAGAGCCAAGATATGAAATGATTTCAGCAGAAGTTGATCTGGAGAAAAGACTCCATATCACATTACGCATAAAGCACCGGAAGTCTTTCTTGGAAGTATGTTTTTCTCCCAGTGGGGGTATCCTGTTAATCTACACAATGCACAATACACGGATACAGATTGTAATATTTAATATCGAAATTTACTTTGACAGATCAAACATTGGCCCCCGACCTATATTCTCATATTGTCTGCTGTAGGCTGCTGGCTCTCTTGGGCCTTCATCGCCATCATCACCATTCCCTCAGCGGTCTCTTTCAGCGGGGGCTGGTGCTATTTCTGTGCTATTTCTCTCTAACCACAGGGAGTCGGTCGCCAAGAAACCTCCAGTGTTTTATTTTGTTTGTTTGTTTGTTTGTTTTTTTTGTCTTGTTTCTTTAAACAACTATACAAATAGAAATCATAAAAGTACAGATTAAATTCAAGTTTAAAGTACTTTCTTTTGACGTATACCATACCATTGCACCCTTCTACTGCACATTCTGCGACAGACTGTGATGAAAAAACAAACAAACTATCGTGTTCCCCCGTGGCACAGAAGGAGCCTTGGCGGAGGAAGGGCCTGTCGCCGGGCAGCGCGGCCTCATGCGTCACCGCTGTCAGTCTGGGGGAACCCGTCAGGGGTGTCCGCTGCCACCCCCCCCCCACCGCACCGCCACCCCGCAGCACTTCCCAAATTGACAGCAGGAGATGTAGGTCAGCATCACACCAGCATCGCCCTCGCGTATGCTTTTGTACTGCTCGAAAACACATTGACCGACATTTTGCAGACGATAAATGCACACACTGTTGGGGGGTTTTAATTTCCCCGGCTCTTGGGAAGAGGCGCCTGGATGTCGTTCAGCTAAGTTTGTTCAGTCGTAGGCTTTGAGAATACGAGTTTTAAGATGTCATGTTTACTTCGGCCACAGAACCGCCTGTCCGTGGTTATTTTCTATTTCTTGTTTGCCTGATTAGTTAGGAAATAAACATCATCCACCTCCTCCTTCTGCAACAACACATTTCAGGCTTCCACAGTACTGCTGACATAATTCAAATTTCATTTGGTTATTTCATTTTTCAAACAAACTGTTGCGCTGCAAGTTTAATTTGACACGACGTTGTGGCGGTTTATTCTTATCCAGCAGTATTCTGCAAAGACACGAGGCAGCGTATGAGTAGTGTAAACTGTATTTGAACCCCAAACCACCGCCTGTAACTACATGACACGAGACTTCCACCAACCTCTCCATCTCGCAAGGATCCAACCCTTCTGTCCTGGTTTCAGTCAGCTTCTCTCCACTTCCTTACCCTCCCATTGTGGAGTTTTATAGAAAACTACAGAAAATAACAATAGAAAACGCTGTGTCACTCCTGATGGTGCCTATTCTCATTGAGAAATTACGTCTTTTAACTCTTGAAAGGAGTTCATTCTAGTGCTTATTTTAATTGAAATAAGTATCTTCTCCACTCTGAAAGAAGACACTTTTCTTTATGTTAACAGAACAATGTTTTGTGGACTATTTTATAACACTGACAAGATCATGTATATAATATTATTTTCTTGTTTGTCTTATATTAGATTTTTATTATGGGTTAAACAAATCTGATAATCAGATAATTGTGTACGTTTTTGCATTTTTTCCCCTCTTTATTGACAGATTTTTTTTGTAGTGTAGACTTTGCTGATGATGACTGTGATGAACAATCGGTTTGACTACCACGGACCAATGTTGTTATTGTAAGCTGCTTTTCATAAAAGCACTTGCTAAATGAGTAAATGTAAAGATAATTAAAGCTGCAAGCAGCGATGATCAGGCCCTCGTCTTGCACGTGGGGGGTGCTGGCGGGATTCAATATTGGCACGTAGATGTCTTCAGGCCGGGACTCTTATCAAATATGTGAAGTTTGGGGCAGATTGGACCATGTACATTCGAGTTACAAACCACTTCCTGTTTCGTGGCAACCAATTCCTTCCAGTAGATGGCGCTGACTATAACTCAATATTGGCATGTAGATATCTTCAGGCTGGGACTATTATCAAATGTGTCAAGTTTGGGGCAAATTAGACCATGTACAGCTGAGTTACAAGCCACTTCCTATTTCGTGGCAACCACTTGCTGTTTTGTGGCGAAAGAAACATGGAAACTTGACCCCTAGCAACGCCCAAGCTGTTCGACGAAAACTCAAGCTTTTCACAACTTTTCATGGTTAAGGTCTTTTCTAGACGCTGAGCAAGTTTGATGTGAATCTGATTCATCCCCTCGGAGGAGTTCGCGAAAATAGTCACTAAAATGTCACTCAAATGAAATTTCATGTTGGATTTTCTGTTGGGTTTCGGTCGTGGCGCTAAGGGACTTTTTTATTAAGTCTTGGGATGTTACATGTGCGTACCAAATTTTGTACATCTAGGTGAAACCTACGGCGTGTGGTACCCCGTTGAAATTTAGTAGGGGCCGCTATCGAGCCATTTTGCCGTGGCCATGCTCAAAACCCATAGAATATATAATTTTTCGCCACTTCTGACGCATGTGCAAAGTTTCGCAACTTTTTGAGCATCTTTAGCCCCTCAAAAATGCGACCCTTTCGCCTGAATATTCAAATTTCAATCGCACCCATTGGTGCTCGGGCCCTAAATACGCTTGAACTCTTGACATTGAAGTCTTTTCCAATGTGGATCGGATAGATTAATCAACATGAGATCTTGGAGTACATCACAAAAATCTGTCAACTGTCAACTCAGAATATTCAATTAAAATTGCTTGCCAAATAAATTACCTGTTGGGGACTCTATTACAATCCCTTTATTAAGCCACCAAAGGATGTACACCAAATGATCTAGTAGGTGAACAAGGACGACATTCAAAATGTCAGCCTTATGGAGGAGTGACTACATTTGACTACATTTTTCATGTGCTGGCCAATCAAAAGCAAAGAGGACGAACGCAGCATAAATTCCAAGAGATAAACTTTTATAATTATGCTTTTTTAGCCGAGTAGAATAACTTACAGATTCAGAAAGTAAAAGTCCTCGCCAGTCAACAATGTATACAGTACATGCTCATCATCACAACTCAGAGGTCCAACTAACGAGCGAAATCAGATGGTTCCATGCATGGGTTGAGCAAAATCATGGCAGGACTTTTCAATTCAACCTCAAATTGTCCATTTTATTTCACTGATGTTTCTTTAAAAAGAATAGTGTGCACAAGCCGCTCATTTTAATGTGTTTGTGGGAGCAGCGTTCTAGGTCGGAAGACAGCGGTATGGAATGGCCGATTTGGCAAAGAAATCAATTTGTAGTATCGTTCACCCACACAAGACGCTTGAGGATTTTCACATTTTGCTTTATTCCATTTTATTGAAGCATGGATTCCTCTTTGCTGTCCTTGAAAGGTGCCTGTTTTTATTACACACTTTATCCTTTGGGGCTTTTTCTCTATTTCACATTGCTGAGACAAATCTGATAAACAACCCCGTAGACTCATCTGTATTTATCTTCTAGGCCGTCTGGATAACGTCAGATTCGACACATCGGAAGTAGAGTCATTTTTTATTCAGCTCTCACACGGTACATCAAGCTAATGCCTGAGTTATTATGCTGACTGTCACAAAATGATATTGGCCAATTCATATTATCACACTCTATGTGGTGCTTCAAGTTTCAAGGCTGGCAATGAATCATATTTTAGGATTACCTCAGGATACACAAAGATGGTTTTTCTTATATTTCTTCATTCTGGCAACACCAGAGAGGAGCATGCTTTGACTCCCGTCTGCTGTGGCGACACCTCCGGCGTCTGATATTTTTAAGGTACTTTCTTTTGAGGTCTACCAGAGCACTTCTGCAACACAATTTACATGAAATGCTATTTATATATAGTATCTATAGCATCTACTCTCTAGACCTGGGCCTGTATTTATCAAGCGTCTCAGAGTAGGAAATTGAGCCAAACTGCCCAAAAGATTCTCCTGCTTTTCTGGTCCTACTTTTAGGCATAGGCCTTTTATCAACTTTCTTAACTCCTATCTCCACCAGGATTCTAGTCACTTAGGTCCAGTAAAGCCAAAGTCAACCATGAAAGATGTTCAAGACAAGCGGAACGTGTGATTGGTGGTGGATTTTCTTTACGATTTAAACACAAAGGTGTGGCGATTGGCCGGTTTTATTGAGAGATTTCCCCTCGAAAACGTATAGCGTTCTGTCTCTTCTGTGTGGTAATACTGTCAAGCTGTTCTATTCTGTCAACGTCCTAAATGTTAGAGCGCAGGAGAAGGATAGGGAGAAACTGACACTGCTGACTTCCCCCTGTGTAATGGACAATTACCCCTCCATATTGCCCTGGCAGGCCCCAGGAATGGACTTGGTACAGTGTCACCCACCCAGCCAACAAGCTGGTTGGGGAGCCTGTCCATGTCCAAAATACTCCCACAGCTATGGCTATTACTACTGTCCCCGACTGAAGAACTAATCTACTAACCTAATGGCTACCAGCCCCAACCAGTGCATTGTACGTTATGAAGGGGAGGACTCTTTTGACTGTAATTCATGCGGTTTGCTTGCTCTTCTCTTGCATGAACATTATCTCACGCACTCAGACTCAGAAGGAGCTTGGAAAATAGGGCTTAGTCTGAGATGCACGGGCGGCTTTTTCACTGTGTTTTGCGGCCTTATCTATTTCAAGCACTGCACGGATTTGGATTGGACCCCAGTTTCATCAGATGGCTCCAAGTCCTATATTCAACCACTTATGCCAGAACTAGTAAATGGATACTTATCTATTTTCATGGATTTTTAACAATAAAATGTACTTTTTGCATCCAGCCTTCCATTTACTTGCGTCGTTGTGTTGAATGTTAAAGGGCTTCAGAACATTTCAACATGACAAAATAGGGACGGTTTCCTTTTTTATATTGACTTAAACTTAAACTGTTTGTTGTAAATATGCAGTCATTTGTATACATTGCACGTGTTGTTTCTCATTTGTTGGTTATTTATTGAAGGATTATGTAAAAGCCTTAGCAGTGATTGCAGAGATTAATATCTTTATGTTCTGTTTCTCAAACTTGAGGTAGACAACAAGTAGGGTTAGGGTTCACCCTGACTTGCTATCCCTGGCTTTACTAAACATCAAGTAAACTTTGGTGTTTCCTTCCTTTCTGAATTTATTGGATATGAGTCAATCTTTTCTACTACTGCCGGCAGATACGTAAGAATTTCTCAATCATAGGAAATTTTGCATAATATCACACCACAAATCTTGTTTTTGTATAAAAGTTATTTCAAATCTCTCTTATATTTTCTTATCCACTTTAATGTAGACTACTTTCTTCACTTCAGAACGATGTGATACTGCTTAAAGACAATAAAGGAGAACATCGCTTCCAAAAAAGGATCTTCCAGCTCTACTTCCAAGAATAAATCGTATAGCAGAGCTTAAATTCACGGATAAAAAAAAATAAAAAAAAGAAGCCAAAAATAGCATTGAACTAGACAGCACCAATATAGTTATTTACTTAAATATAAAACTTCTTCATCCTTTTCCGTTTTACTTCAACCTGTGCCTACAGGTTGTGAAATGACTTTCCTAGACGGTGTCCTCAAAGTGCCTGTTTCTCCTCTTTGCTTTGTTGTTACTGCTGGTTTCTTGTGTTTAATTGAAAGCTGTCATTGTTCCTCTTGAGCTGCATGAGTCAGCCAGGCAGAAAGACTAGCTGTCGGTTTTTCCACTGCTCTCTGCCTCTGTTGATAAATTGCAAAAGAAATTGCTTGAAAATAGGATTGCCTTGGAATGCGGCGACTATGATGGATGCGGCGCCTAATGTGGCAATGAGGTACGAGATAAGTGGTCTCCTCTGCTTCGCTCATGTGGCAATTTGAAGTATCTCAGTGTGGAACATCTTTAAGGCGATCCCAGGATTATTGATTTGGGTTTCAAAGTGACTCAGCAAATGCTAATTGTGACCGAAATGTAAAATTTCAACATCAACATCAACACAGCTTTGAAAGGGCTGTGACAGACTTCTCTGTCAACTCATTCTAGACCGGGAGTTGAACACAAAACAACAAACTACGGCTTTCCAAACTATATTCGTTGTCCAAACATTGCATATCGATATAACTGTTTAGGTCTTGCTCCACATCAGTTTTATTTATTAATGGAATAGTCAAGGAACTACGTTTGTTGGCATAACGGATCTATGGGAATTGAACCTCTAACCCTGACAGTGTTAGCACCATCTTTGGGGGAGTTCACAAGAGAGTGCATGGGATGTTTTCCCATGCACTCTCCCATGTACTCTCACCTATTTTTTTTTAAAACCATGTATTCAATTTATATCTGGCAACCCATTGACCTTAGGAAATACTGATACATTATAAGAGAACATATAGGCTCGTACAGCAGAACAAATCATTTATATGACTGTTGCTTCAGCTAGGCCATGCTCTTAAACTTCTGTCACGCCCACATCTTGAAGGATAGTTACTGATAAGATATACACAAATCCCCATCAAAAATTATAAAACCTCACCCGTTAAAATGTCAACCATGTGAGGTTTCCCTAACTCTCATTTAATTTACCTAAAAAGTGCCATTGAGCCAAAAAAGATAAAACCAGCCTGCACTAGAAAGAAGTTCTGATGTCAAACATTAAAGTTTCACACAGTCAGCTTTTAATAATGTGCATAATCAAATAAAACTACAGTCATTATCTCAATTATGCAATAACCTGGATGATGTTGATGACTTTGGAGATCAGCAATTGCAACGAGAATTATTGTTTTCGTCACCGCATATTTTATTAAAGACAACGTGTCAAAGGGGAAGTTTTAATATATTCATATTATGGGAATTAAGTTATGCGCAAAGGATCCCAAGTGAAGCTTATGTCTATTATTCTTCATTCAATTAAATTGCACAGCATTGAATTTGATTAGCCCCACCATAGTCTCTTGCACCGACAGGACAAGGTCGAGAGAGAGAGAGAGAATTATTTTGAATTTACAAAGTTGCTCAAAAACATGCACACTTAATAATTTGACAAAAAAATGAAACAAAACAGAGACAAGTAAAGGAAAACTTCTTATATATCTAAATATTAAAATAAAGAAAAAATAATTAAATAGTTATATACACACATACACATATATATACATAAATACACACACAACTATACATACATACATCAATTAGTCATAATAGCAAACAAAAATGTGGAAAGATGACAAAAAACCAAGCCATGCCCCAAGTACACAAACAAAAATGTCCCAAAAAATCCAAAGAAACTAAAGTCAAGCAGAGTCAAAAATACAAAGAAAATAATGATTTTCTTTTAAGCCAGGCCCGTCCTCAGTGTGGTAACAAACTTTCTGAATCTGTACAGTTTATTTTCATCAAGAACAATCAAGCCAAACAGTGTCTGTACCATAGAAACAGTTGTTATGAATTTGTCAGTGTCAGGGAAATAATCATTAACATTGACTGATTTGCCGAATGTCTCAACTCAAAATGAGGTTATCTATCTTATTCTGCTGCAGTGTACAGAGGCTCAGGCAATCTGAAGTGGACATACCGTCAGAATCAGAACCATCGACCTCCTCGTCCTCCTCATACCTCTGACTGTCAGAGAGACCTGCATGTCTGCATCTCCTGCTCCTTCTCCGGGGCAGCTGTGGCTGCGGGTGCAGCCGGCTCTGCTGCGGGTGCAGCCGGCGCTGCTGGAGCAGTGATTGCTGCAGGTAAAGCCGGCGCTGCGGGAGCGGTGGCAACGGCTGCGGGAGCGGGACCCCCGCGGTCTGCCTGCTCCCTGTGCGGACAGATGATTTTAATATGCCCGAGGTCTCCACACTCAAAACACTTAGGGGCGAATTCACAAAAGGATTGCGCGGCTAAATCTCAAAGCAAAGAAGGGTGAAATGCACCCCTAACTGCAATGCCACGCAAATAACGTCTCGGTGCGCCGGTGCTATTTGTACCTATTTAAATTAGGTAAGATGTATACATTTGGCGCAAAATTTACCCCTTTCTATGCAAATGTGCCTCATTGCAAAAAAAGTCAAATTCACAAACACCAGCTCTAAGTTAGAGTGAAATTATTTGCGTCTTCAAAGAGTTGGTGGTAACTGAAGTGCAAATAAGGGCTGTCCCGCTTGAGAAGCTTGTGAGGCTTGTGTGATATTTTTTCTCTTGTCCTGCGCTTAATCATTGGGGTGCAATGCCCCCCATGGCGCATCTTGTGCCTCCCCACCAGGGTAAGCCAAATGCGTAATTACGCATTTGGGCTTTCCCCGTTCCCTGTTTTTCAAACAAAACAAATAAAAACTGTGTTTTTATTTTAGATGTATTTATTTTCCTATGTTTCCTAATTGAACGGTAAAAAAATGCCCCGTGCCGCATCCGCAGAGCCATTGATACACATTTTCTCCTTCTCTCTCCTCTCTTTCTCCTTGTCCTGCCTACTGTGTTCTTGGCGCAAAGCCACCATTTATACTTTGCCACATGGATAATTGCGACCACACGCAAAACACGGGCAAATTGAACTCAACTGCAAAACTTTAAAGGCGTGTTTGCGCTGCCATATCATTACTGCAATATCTTTCGTGAATCGGACGTTGAGACGGGGCCGATAGCAGTTGCAATTGATGCACAATTCATGGTGCTATTTGCGGCTGCAATCCATTCTTTGTGAATTCGCCCCTTAATTTTCCCTGCACTGACATACACCATATAATAACCCTCCCTGTGTTTCACCCAGAAAGATACGTCTAGTTCCTGGTCTGGTGAAATTAAAACCATGAAGACCTGCCTCCTCAGAGACTGAACATCGCTCTGACAGCCCAGAGGCACGCTTCGGAACGGACTCGCTATTTTGCCGAAGCGTCTGAGCTCCCTCTCCAGCGCCTCGTTCAGTATGAACGGAGGAACACCGGAGATGGTGACTCTGGTGGACGGTACAGCCGGCGGGGACACTTGTAGATACACATCATTAAGAGTAACGCCGTGCTCGATGAGCTGAGCCACAAAGCGTTCCTCTTCCAGAAACACCACCACTGCGACAGGGCTGGCGTCTCCCTGGACGCCATGGCACAGACACACACACACACACACACACACACAACACAACAAAACAGTTCTCTACTAAAAACAACTAAAGTAGACGCACAATGGAAAAAACGAAACGAAAAACGAAACGAAAAAAGAAAAAAAAAGAAAAAAGAACATTTAAAGACCATTCAAAATCAGCACCATGCTCTCTCAACAAACACACTCGCACACCCAACTCCCAGCATGCACCGCAGAGAGAGAGAGAGACAGAGAGAGAGAGAGAGAGAGAGAGAGAGAGAGACACTGCCTAACCATTAGAGGAGGCTGAACCCCGTGCTTGCTTTAATAATACCAATTACAGCGGTGTTGAACCTGGATCAACAGGTCTTAGCCCGGGGGCCCTACTGAGGCAGACCAAAGTGATATTAGGGGATTAGAGTAATGGAGTGGAATTGGGTAAAGTCTCCATAATTCTTGTTTAAATGTGGACCACGTCTTCGAGGTTGGCTGCTGGCTAGTGTGGCCGTCAATCATGGAGGAAGGCCCCACACATGACCTGCAGGGCTGGGTTGTCTGTCAGTGATATCGTATCGTGAATTTAAGATATTGTCATGGTGAGATTCACAGTGTAGTTCGATGTGACCTTGTGGCGAAGGACCGTACAGGTGTCAAATTGAGTTTAGCCTGTTTAATAGTCAGCACACACATTTTACATTTCACCCCCGACCGTTTTCCTGATGATAGCTCGCATTTTTAGAATTTTAATATTGTCTCTATTTTTGTTTATTTTAGTCTCTGGTTTTGATATTGTGAGAAACCTTCCTTTAAATTCTATTTTTGTCAAAGTTACTTTCTTTCGCCGTATTTTGTAAGTTTGTCAGTTTGAACCAAATAATACTGTAAAACACAAGTGATTATTATCCTAAAATGCACGGGCACTCTGTCCATTGTCCTTTATGGCATAGTGAGCACACATTTATTTAACAAATCTATAATGAAAATAGCATTTTATTTAAAAAAAAATAATTTTTTTTTAGTGTTATGACTTTATTCTAAAAGTTAGAACGTGCCAGTCTACTTGCTGTACTTCCAAAGAGTCCTGCCTCACTGTCTCTGAGGAAGGAAATCACTCATTGTTGGATGTTCCCAACAAGGTTCCGTTCAAATGGACTAAACACTGCATGTGAAAGTCATTTCATCAACTTTATCAACTTTTGGGACAAAAATAAAATGTAAATTTTAGGGTTAAAAACACAGCAGGGATGGGTTAGGGTTAGGGTTAGGGTTAGGGTTAGGGGTTAGGGTTAGGGTTAGGGTTAGGGTTGGGTTAGGGTTGGTCTCCACCAGCTTACTATCGACACTGACAATCCTTTAATGGTTATTTAATATTCTCCAACATTACATTTTATCTTCTCTAAAATTAAATGTCCACAGACGAATATTGACTTATACGAAAGTATAAAGTTATACGAACATTTGGAACTTTACTTACTTCTACTCGTGGCGTCTAAATCCGTTCATGCGTGGTATGACCATTGGTAGGATATAACCTTTATCTGCACTTTATCTCTGAAATTTCAACCGATACCGATAGTTCTTCAGAACCCAAATACCGGCCTAACGATATATCGGTCAGGCCCTAGTATAAATACTCTTACTCTGTACTTCATGCTCCGCACTGAGCTGCTGCAACGTCCAAACCAGCCCTGTATAGTTAAAGAATGCAGTAATCGCTGAGTCCTGCTTCACCCCTTGTGTGTAAGTGTACCTGTACCGCTGGCATGTTGCCCCGCGGAACCCCCTGGAGTGATTCTGGTGCCGTGTGTAGTATTACGATTCCGCGTGGAATATGTGGGCGGGAGATAGAGGTCAGACGAGATGAGATGATGCCTTTCAAAGCAAATAACGGCTGCACGGTGGCCAGGACGGAGCTCAGCTGGAGAGGCCTTGGGTGGGCGGCGAGCTGGAACTCCTGCGCGATGGAGGAACTCGCAGACTACTTTCCCCCGACCGCAGAGACACCGAGGCGTTGCAGCTCGTTGTGAACCGTATAAACACGCGGAGGAGTTGTATCTATCTTTATCAACTGTCTGTATCTGTATATCCAACATTCCTATTCCTGCTTATGTACTTGTCCCACTTCTGTGGAACAAGCCAGCCTTCATTTCAGAGACCAGAAATCAGTCATAGACATCTAAACAAAACTACTGTGTAGTCTTTTTTTAGATGTCTATCTATGTATCTGTCTATATATATGTCTCTATGTAGCTCATCTATCTACCTACCTATCTGTCATTTCAATCAGTGAAGGCAGATCTCTTCATAATTGTAAAAAGTAAAATAAAAAAAATGCTTCTTCAAACAATGCGGATGAGAGCACTGAGGCCTGACAGTCCCGCTGCACATGCACAGACACACGACTCATTTTGTGGTTTAAAGGAGTTAAAGGTGAAGTGTGTAGAATTTGTGACATTTTGCGGAACAGACTTGGCAGAAATGGAATTTGGAATATAATATTCATACGTATGTTTTAACTAGTGTAGAATCCCATGAAAATAAGAATCGTGTTTTCGTTTCCTTAGAATGAGCCGTTTATATCTCCATGGCGGCTGGAGCCCCTTCCACGGAGTCCGCCATGTTGCACCGCCATGTTTCTACAGTAGCCCAGAGTGGACAAACCAAACACCGGCTCTAGACAGGGACTTTCGCGTCTCCTCCATGGACACGGCCATTTTGCACCACCACAGACATGGAGGGGAATTGAGTTGGTTGCAATCTGCAACCTCACTGCTCGTGGCCGCTAAATTCTACACACTGTACCTTTAAGCACTAAACACTCACTGAAGGCAAAGGCATCAGCACAGATATATTAATGCAAAATTTAGGCCAATGACCCGGATGTTCTTTTATAAATGCAATGAATCATTCTATTTAACAAACAGAAAAAAATATATGTATCTCACTCTGCTTGAATGTGTTGCGCAATCCCAAAACCCTTTAGCTAATAAACCCAATGGAACATTTCATTAAGTCTCCCTCACATGCTGCTGCTGCTGCTGGTGAATGGTTTGTTTCAGCGCAGCGAGGTCACGCAGGTCTGCAGTCACCTTGTGTTCCACAGCATGACTGTCCTGTAGTGGAATCCCTGACTTGCGGGGCAGTCACAATCACGAATCATGGAATGTTAGTTGACGATAAATTGACTTACAAATTGCGATTGTGTTTTTTGCTCATTTTATACAATCTTATATGAGTAACAATGCATGTCTACCTATTGCAGAAGAGCTTTCTATTGACATTGAACACTGGAACATAACAATTGGGATTAGTCAGTTAATTATTTGTTGCATTTCCAACATTGGCTCAATAGTTCCCTTTGGATGGAAACCTATGATTGTAGAATCCAACGATTTTCACAAAATGATAGCAGTCAACTCATATAATTGTGAAGAGGCGGTTATGTAATAATTGTGACGGCTCTAGACAGATGTTACTGGGTGCTGGGGTGGCTGGTGTAGATGAAGAGCCATGGATGTGGGATGAGGATGAGAGGAAGACGATGGGGACGGCGGGAATCTTGTCGTTCCCCCGAGGAGGGGGTGACGGAGGACAGGAAATAGATGTGACAACGTGCTGCGTTTTACGTTCCATGCTGGGAAGAAGTGAAGTCTGTCGCTCGTGAGAACGCTCTTCAGCCGCCTCTTGTTACTTTAAAGCGCTAGTGTGGTGTCGTGCGTGATACCACATGCAGGTGTAATAAAAAAGGTTTTTAAAGGAGAGTTAAAAAAAATTGAGATTTACTATTTGCATATATAGTTTTTTTTATTTTGTAAGAAATATGTATTTTGTTTATTCATATATTAAGTTGAAAGATTTGGTTTGTTAGATTTTTTACATAATTTGTTAATTTGTAAAAAATGTCAGGCGGTACAACCTTTCGGCCTCTAAAACACGGTGGTTTTAGCCACAAAACTCCCAATGAATGAACTATAAAATGTGTGGTTTCAAATTGAGCATACTTTATAGAGATTATTTCTGTTTTATGTGGGTCTAGTTTATTTGAATGATAATTGATTCAGAGTTTGACACACAAAAAAGTTGATTTCTCAATTTTAACTGAGAAACTGAGAAAACCTTCAGAAATATAGGCGTTAGAAATTTTAGAATTTTTTAAAGTTGATCCAATTCCTATGTACTCAGTAACATCGTCTGCGGCTTTCTTGGAAAAGAGATTTTAAATCTAACCTGGTAAAATAAATGTAATTTTTTTTACAGTGTATAACTGTTAAAGTTATACACATCAAATAGGAGGCTTAGTTTTTTCTTTGTACTCGTTCTAGTTACTGTATGCAGAATTCTTCAGTAAAAGAAAACAATTAAAATGGATTGCAAAAAAGTAGGATGCTCATTGTTCTGTATAATATCTTATTCGTCATATACTCCACCATAAATCACACCTAGTGCACAGTTGGCACCGACAAGTTTGCACATTATTTAATTTGAATTTATGGACGAAACCTTTCAAACGACATATTCAATAATGCTGTGTAATAATAACAAATGATACTTATAGGGCTTCCATATTTCAATCATTTCTCTTATTGAGTTGGGCTGAGAAAAGGACTGTGAGACTTAGTGATTGATTATATAAAAGGCTTTCAATATAAGCCGTGGCTACTTAACTTTTAAGATTAACATATTATTATATCTTTGGACTGAGCGTTTCTATACTGCATGAATGAGGGATTAAGTTGAAGTTTCTTTCTGATGAAAGGCCTTCCTTCTTCTCCTAACCTTCGCTCTTCCCTTCCATCCCCCTGTTCTCTCTTCTCAAACTTCCCAAGGCTTTTCAAGTGGGTCTACCGTT
>OMKR01044358.1:14631-25103 GCA_900302355.1 Cyttopsis rosea | reverse complement strand
AAAGGAATGATTTTTTTTTATTTTTCCATGCTTCTCTACTGTAATTGAACCCCCTTTGACCAGCCTCGCCCCCTTTTTCTTTCATCCTGACCGCTGTGAAGGCATACCCAGGCAATGCATTCGTCAGGCAGCCACCACCACACACTTGACTGCATGTGCAAAAGGGCGGGCGTTGCTCAATGCTCACACAGCGACAGCATCATCATGGAATCTCCTGAATCTCAGCCTGAGGAACAATCACCACTGACTAGCTCCACCGACAAGTTTTTACTTATGAGCTATGCAAGCTGAGAGTAAATACACTCTCTACTGCAAAGACGCCAAACAAAAATCTAAGAACACATATGAAGGTGAGCGTATTAACGTTGACTTTGCTAGCAAATTTAGCTAAGTTTAGATAAGTTAGCCACATTGTAATTTTACATACAGACAATAAACATTAACGTTAGGGCACTCTTTGCAATAAACTCAATTGAGTGGCATTTTTTGCTGGCATGTGACTTGTTTGTATTCTATTTTGTTATTATTTCATATCACATGTACGTTGTCAATTTGATATTTGTTTTTACAAGTAGAACTACTTTTTCTCAGTAGCTTTAGTTAACCAAACTAGATTTCTCCCTAGGGTACCTTTGCTGTAGTTCAACTTCTTCCAGTGTGAAGGAATTGGTAGCTTCAAAGCTATGCTTTTGTAGTGTCTGATGTTCTATATATTTAGTGATATCTGATGATGTAAGCTTTGATCTAAAACAGTGAGGACACAGCCGAAATTCCAATGGGGGGTTGGTCAGCTTAAACAAACGGGAGGCCCAGGGGTCTTCTGGACTGGGGGTCAGATGAGAAAGACATCTGACCACATTGCCTCTTTATTGGGGGTCGTATGTGAAGGCGAGTGTGAGTTAGGAATGTCAGAAGAGTTACCAAATGGTTGGGGGTTTTATAACCCTGGTGTAGGAGGCTTTATAAGCCTGAACAGGAGAGATCACGTCAGAACATGGTTTTCAGGCCTTTCGATGAGGTGTTCTCCCCCATGATATTTAATTGGGTTGATGCTGAACTTTTCTGTAATAAAATCAAGCTTTATACAATCAAGTCGGCGTCGGCGGAGATCCTTTCCACCATCATCTTCACATCACCATCGACGGCAGACACAACACAATCAATGTGGCCCCCCATGCATGCTGATTCCTGGATATACACACCAACTCACCAGACAGCAGCATGGGGTCCTTGTCGGCAGATTTGTGTACGTGGTCCGACTCCCTCGTCAGAGAACTCTCGTCAATCTTCATGTCATTCCCTTGGATCAGTATCCCCATCTGTCGGCAGCAGGTCACCTGGACTGGAAGGACCCAGAGGTTGGAATTAAAGGTTAAAAGCAATGCAATTGAGGAAAAACACAGCAATTGTTCCGAAATATACAAAATATACATTGGGCTGCATGAAGCTGGTCTTGTCTAATTGAAGCCAACAAGATTTCTGACAGACAAACTCTTAGATTTACTTTAAAATGATCTTTATTTATTTTGCATTGTTTGAGTTTGCTGTCTGGGCTCTACCACTCATCACTCTCAGTGAGGTGTACAGCAAACATAGGCATTCTTAGTGCGCTAGAAATATTGGAGTAATGAGCTTGAATCCCCCACTGGATAGAAGAGTAGAGCCCAACATATAGGAGCTCATCAATGCAGCAAGCAAGCAGGCAGCGAAGCAGATAGCAAAGCAGGCAGGGCATGAGGGACTGTGGCATGGAGGCCTGTGGTGCCGTCGAGTTGTCGGACAGAACTAGCTCGGCAAGCTACGCATTATTTGGTAAATATGTTGACCGTCTCTCCCCATCAATATCAAATATTATAAATTAATATGCAGTGAAATCAACTCATGACAACATTAAGTTTGAACACAATTATGGCTTTAAAAATTCATGGAACAAACATAGAAATGCTTTCACAAAATGCCTTCCAAAACGGCCACTGCCCAGTGAGTTAAAGTACGGGGCATCATGTTTGAGTCACGCCTTCAACAAAGCAGAACCTGATGGCTGATCACTAAAATAAGAGATAAAAGACAACTGAACTCAAATGAGGATATACTTTCCTTTAAAAAAGAAGAAGAGATTTAAGAGGACACTGACTCAGCCAGACCCGGGGACCTGATAGCAAAGGGTCTGTCACCCTTAGTTTTATGCCTGGGTATTCAAACAGACTAGTGGAGTCTGGAGTCCTCATGCGATGCACATGACAACACTACCTCGCCACGATTGGTCGATTGAAAACCTCCTCCACCTCCCACCTCCCAATCATACTCCAGTTTTTGAGGAAATTTGCTTCGTGTCTATCTTACTCGGTGGAGTCAACTTAGCTTGCCAGGCTACTTTCTGATACAGTTTGTACCAGAAGCTAGTTAGCTAGTCGCTTCTGTGAAATTAGGGGAATACAGCATCTCAAAAACTTAAGTGAAAGTTATTTAGTCAATACATCTTTATGATGAGTAAAAAATAAATGATAACAAGATCAAGAAGTTTGTTCTAAATCCAGCTACATTCAGAGCTATTTTGACTATCCCTATGCTAGGGGCAGGGGGAGAGCTGTCGTATAGGAGCATATGAAAAGCAATTTTTAAATTCTGGACCGATGATCCAAGATGGACTGTGCACGTTTTTACAAAAAAAAGGTGGTTTTTGTCACTTTTGCCATTTTAAACATTCACAATAACACATTAATTCACAGAACATTACAAAACCTATTTTAAAGAAACATTACTGCCAATTAAATATCAATAATTATATTGATTGAATTATCATGACTGAAGAAGATTCCTTCTTTATTTCCCTGAAATGTGCAGAAACAACAAGTATAATACTTTCCAGTTTTTCAAGTATTTCTCCTAGTTTATTCTATTAGTTTTTCTTGCAAATGCACTCACCAGAGTTGTTTGGCCTTGAACAGCCAGCGGTGAGATTGGAACGTTTCATCTATTTCAATCTCACTGCTGTCCATTTTCCTGCTGCTATCATATACAACTCTTTGGATTTATGAAGTTGGATTGGTGATTCTGCCATCTGGTGTTTAAAGTATGTAAATGAAAAATGAGTACATTTAGTTGATAATCTAAAAAGATCCATTTTTCATCTCAACAATGCATGTCATCACGTTTTTGTACCGCAAAATTCCGTGGCACAATATAGTTACATCTATCAATCAGTCCAGCACCAGCACACCTCACTGTGAGTAAATAAGCAAGACAGATAAAGTGATAAATGATTAAAATTTTCAAAACAGCACCAATATATACTGTATACAGTATACATATATATATATATATTTCTGCCATTTTTTCTGCCACTGTAGGAGTTGCTGGAAGGAACAGACTTGAGACTTGAGACTACATCATGTGTTTTATTCACGTGCTCCAAACTTATGGAAAGCCATTGGGGACAAAACCATCTGGGAAAATATGCCTTTACACGGCATAATGGACCACGTAAAAAATGAACACGTTCAAAATACCCTTGTTAACACAGGAAAATTGACCGTCTTTAGACTGCCAAAATGAACGCCCTTTTTCCTCATAATTCTGATTTTAATCCCATTTCTCCCATGTGACTTGAACATAGCATTACAACAGAGTGTCATGGAAAATGCACTGATTATGCTTTGTAAAATAATTAATGTTTTATATGTTGTATTACCAATGAATCATAATTTATTTTAGTCTTGCTCTAGATAAAGAAAATGTTCTCTATCTAAATGCTAAAGAACATATGGTGTTACCATTAGGCTGACGTTTACGTGGCTGGAAGATTTTGTTTTCCTTGACTAGGTCGTTCACATTTTTGTCAACAATGTTTTGCTTGTAATCTATGTTTTTCTAGCTCGTAATAGACAATTTGTGTAAACACTCAGTGTAACCACAGCACAGATAGTGTTTTAATTGTTTGTCAGCTGTTATTGAAGGCAACAGCAACTGAGCCACCAACTGAGCCACCGTGGCTCAGTGGTTAACACTGTTGCCTCATAGCAAGAAGGTCCTGGGTTCAATTCCCATCTGGAGCGCTGTTGGTGGGTTATATCCCAATCAGGCCTTTCTGTGTGGAGTTTGCATTGGGTCTCCTCCAACATAAGGCAAAAAAAAAAACATGCAGAACACTTCCTGTCCACAGCATGGACCCACCACCTGGAATTGGTCCCCGGGCACTGACAAAGTGAGGGCCCTGGAGGAAGGACGGAGAGACTGTATCTCATTGTTCACCACTCCTGCGTGTGTGTGTGTGTGTGTGTGTGTGTCACCCTCCGTATGTGTGGTAAATGTGTGATTAATAAATCATTCTTCTTCTCAAATATGCCCAAACTTCTCTCTGCATATGTTTCCAAATGTACTGAATCACTGTTTCAACGTGTATCTGTACTGCCTCTCTTATTATTCTGCAGAATGATGATAAATATGTTAAAGGATTCTCAGTCTGTTCCTGTACCAAAGCAGGTTAATCTCACAACATGCAATAGAGATTTCTCCAACAATTCGGCGACGAGGAAGAAGAGTCTGATTTCTGTCAGACCTCTTCGCGTTCAGGTACAACCCGGTATCACGCCTTTTCGTGCTCATAGTCGCCCGCATTAATTCTCTGTTCTGCCCATTCATGTCAACGCTGAATTATTTATCTCTCAGCCCTAAAACAGCCCCAGAGGCACCACTCTTCCTGAGGTAGGTAACAAAGCCATGTCCAAGGCATGGTTCACCCGTCATCTAAACCTAATACTCTCAAAATGCAAATTGTCGGCCCAGCGGTACTCAGGTCACTCATTCCAGATCAGGGCAGCCACCTCAGCCGCCATGCAAGGAATCACATGCACAGCCCTCCAACAACTGGGTAGATGGTCCTCATCCATGTACTCCTCCTATACCCGACCAGGCTGCTATCCAAAAATCTTTGCTGCCCTGATCAAGGTAAGCCATTCATATAGCTGGTGGTAATGAAAGCATTGCTTTTATCTCCTATCCCTCAAGCATTACGTCCCTCCAAGCTGCTGGCCCATGCCACCGAGCAGCGCTGGCATCAGCGGCGCTGCCGTCAGCGGTGCTGCCATCAGCGGCGCTGGCATCAGTGGCACAGCCACCGGCCCAACGTCTGTTCTACACAGCTCCAATGCTGGTTTTCACCGCTCCAACATCGTTTTTCAGCGCTCCAACGTCAGTTCTACAGCTCTCCGGGTTATTACTTGTATAATAATATAATTAAATATGAATAATTAATATTAAAAGAAGGGCTTCTATTGCCAGTGGAAACCAGGTGATCAGCCATTGATCACTCAGTTAACAGATCATTGATCACTACCAGGGAACAGATCTCTATAGATGCGCTCTCTCTCAAAGCCGCATATCAATATCCATAAATGTATCCATAATGCGAAATAATCCATTGTCACACCTGCTTGGAGATTAATATGATGCTTTATAGCCGGCTTGTGTAACGTGAACCAACGTCACATACAACTGAGTTAATTTAAGGATCCTAGACTTAACAGATACAAAATAATTGTTTAATATATTTTATTGCAGTCTTTGTACACATCACCATAGCAACATATCGCCACGCTTGTTTCATTTTGCTGTCGTACCTCCCCCTCGCTCCCCCCGTGCCGTTGAGAAAGTGCCATTATCCCATTCCCATTTCCCGTGTTCCATGTGAATGCAGAAGGGTGGGGTTGGGGGGCGTCACTGGTTGATGTGTCAAATGGAAAATTCAGTTTTGAATACTGCAGACAACGTCTCTACTGCTGACAATTTATTGAAATACTCTAAGTAAATAAGTGAGACTTTAATGAGCCGCAACTAATCAAAAAAGAGCTGCATGCATGCTACTGCAAGTCTACCTTGGATGATTACAACATTATGGCTAATAATCAAACTCGATTCAGGGTGATTCAGATGAATGGGATTTTCACTTCTAGGAGCCCTTAGGGACGTGGTTTGTTTTTGAGGAGGTCTGGGGCAAAAATCCGAAAAAACTGTGACTATCCATAATACACCGCATTTCCTTTGTTGCATTTGTTGTTTTGACGTATAAATAACTACTGGAGGGTGCAAAATGTGTTGGTTTAATTGCATTCTGTGTAACACTTAAAAAGTCTGACAAATCTCCCAATTGAAATGCATCAGTTAAGATTTTGTTCTGTGTAGACGAAAAATGTTGGACAATCGTACTCCGGGAGACGATTCAATAGATACATTTTTGTGACTATGAGTACAAAAAAGCATGATACCGGGTTGTAAATTTAGTCATAAGGATAGAGATGGATAGAAGTTCAGGTATTGGATTAAAGATGGTTAGGTTTAGCGTGGTTGGGTTATGATAAGCATATGGCAGGGCAGTTACCAAAGCTAAATCCAAATGTCAAAGATTTAGGGAGTCCCCATTGCGTTGACAAGTTGAAGTGTAGGACCCTGCTACATTTTGTTTAGATATTACAGTTTGTTTACATATTGATTTTTTAATATGCATTTCAGTGAACAATTATACAGTATATCTCGAAATATGGGCTGGTTCAAATTATCGCTGGAGTGTAATAACTTTTGCATTAAGTTATAGTTGTAATGTAATCTATGGTTAAGTAGTCCTTGAAAGTCTCATTTTCTTCTGTTATTGGGTAGCCAGGTGTCAATTTGTTATTCGCCAATCAGTGCGAATCAGGTGATGAGTATCATAACCTACCGGGTTCTTAGAGGGGTGGGACTAAGGGCCAATACCAATTCTCCCCCTTAGCCCTACCCCTTGGCCCTACCCCTCCGTTTTGCATGCTTCCGCGTAGGGGTAGGTTGTCCCATTGATGCAGACTTCAAACGGAGTGGTAGAATAAAATTCCCAGAATGCTTTGCAAACCTAGCCAGCATAACGCCGCAACGCGGAACATGGCCGCCAGTACAGGAATAGAAGCCCATAAATGTAATATTTCTTCGCAAATAATAATTTTTTTTTAAATATATTGGAATATCTTAGTTTAATGAAGATGCAAAGGAATATGTAATTTGATCGTTATAACACGCATTTCAGAAAAATCGCTATTCACGATGTCCATAGAATGTCGGATTTGGAATGTGAATGCATGTTATAACGATCCAATGACATATTACTTTGCAGCCACATTAAACTAAGATATCCCAACGGATTTAAAAAAATGCATGATTATTTGCAAAGATATACCTACATTTGTGGGCTGTGGTGCATTGTATGTGATTGTGTGTGGAAACCTCTGTCTGTCCAGACTCCAGAGAATGCACACACTAGTGTGTGACCTATGTGCCATCGTCGCTACTGATAATAACAATAAACTTTATTTGTTTAGCACTTTTCATACAAAGAATGCAGCTCAAAGTGCTTTTACATTTCAGCATTCAACAAAAATAAAAATAACAATATATAAACCACACAATAATTAACAAGAATAAACCACACAATTCATGCATAAAACAGGGAAGATCATATAAGCAAAATAATAAAACAATTTAAATGAAAATCATTTAAAAATAATGGATAAAATAAACTATTAAAAATAATAAAAAGAGTGTTACTAATTATAAATTAGATTAAAAAGGCTGGCAGAACGAGTGCCATCCGAATCCCTAGGTAAAGATCTCTACCCCTCCACCTTGTGGCTTCATTCTGAAGGGAGTCTGGCACTACCCAGTTGAGGGCCCTCCAAAACTAGGGGTAGGGCTAAGGGGGAGAATTGGGATTGGCCCTAACTGGAAAAAACAGTTTGAGACAAGAAAAACAGAGAGAAGCGCTGGTTGTATATTCAGTAAAATCTGTTAAATTACTGTAGTTTATCTGGACATTTATAGTAAAAGATAGGATGCTCATCAGTGTTTGTGAATCTCTGGATAGTGATTTGGATGCTGCAACATATGCTGCTGCAGTAGAGGTGCTCAGGATTTGCCGCTGCATGCTGGAGAGGCCTGTTTTTTGAGTCTCAGGATGGGTTCCTCCATTGCACAGCTCACCGCTGGACAGAGGGTGTGAAAGACTGTTTCACACATTTCCAAGGATCCAAGGATCAGTGAGTACAGACAATATTTTTCCTTGAGGATTTCAAATTAGCTCCAACAAGCACCACCAACGACACGGTACCATGAACTGAGTCACAAAAAATTATTTTGGTTTATTTTCTTTGTATCATCTCCAGGACAATTCTAGAGGTATAAATCATCTGGGTTTGTAATAAATATTTTTCCGTTATTGCATGTAACAGATAGTAAGTCATTCATATGGTCGGCTAAGTATGATGCATGGGAGTTTTAAACTCAAAATAACAGTATAGCTATACAATAAGCTAACTGGGCCTCTCTGCACCCTAGTGCTGAAGCCACCACGGCACTACGAGACAGTGTGGTGGTGAGACAGCGCAGAAGATGGAAATGTGCGCCGTGTGCGACCTCCCAAAGCGGCCGAAAGACATAGAAAAGGGTCCGTAGTTCTGGCACAAATCCACCTAGTGCAGGTGCAGCTGAGTCAACATTACCTCCTTACCTGCCCTCGCAAATGAAAGATTGTGATTGGAACACTCTTCGTGGAAGGAGGGGACAAGAGTATAAAAGTTTGAACTGGACTCTGCAAAAATAGATAGTTCCAGAACTTTCTCACTGGTCTCTTGCTGAATTTGTCTGACAAATATTTCAATAAATCTTTTTGCATCAGCCTCTGCAAGATTCCTGCATTTTTCTTCTAAGACCTTGAGACCGGAATAAATAGAGCAATAGCCGAGAATTTTTGCCGGACGGGACTCTTTGATCCACGCCATTTTGGCGAGCCAGAGCCAAGAGAGACCCGAGACGATGCCCAGAAGCTGTGGGGGACCCGAACTGCGTCTCGGAAACACAACTGGCCAACAGAACTATAGTTCTGCTTAGAACTAGAGGTAACAATTTTATTTTTTCGGCTTTTCACTTGAATCTGATTTTGTCCAAGTGCAGGACTCCACCCAGGTTACAGATGTCAAAAACTCTCTTCTCCAACAAACCTAGTGAAACTATTGATTTTGTTTAAGAATAAAACTGAATTCGGGGGGAAAAAACTGGTGCAAATAATCTATGTACATGTATGTCATGCATGATGGAAACCATGGTGTGGAAAGAATGAATGATCCCCTGTTGAATGTGGCTAAAATTGGTTGCCTAATAGTCTGTTGTGTATTTGCTGGGGGAGTGGCTTGGCTAGCACTAACTGCCACTGAACACATACTGTAGATCGGGTTGAAACACCTTAGTTGTGATTGCAGTAGAAAGTCAAAAGAGAGGTTGTGTATTTAATGAAAAAAAAATGTGATTCCCGGGTCTCACAAGAGACAGCGGTGTGTATGTTGTGCTTACTTTAAGGATTAGTGGAGCTCGGTTGTGGATTAAGCAGGGGAGTAGGCGCCCCGAACCTAGTCCACAACAGGCGGTGGCAGAATTGCAAAGTTCCGAGGGCACGTTAAAAACACTGTATAGTGCAGGGGAGAAGACTGAAGACCATGTCTGATGAAGTATGAATGGACATACTACCGTGGTACCGTCTAGTCGGCGCAGCTGTCGCATGTAGGTGTGTAGGCACTGCATGGTATGTGGATGACAGTCCACACCTACCAGAGGGGTGTGAGAGACGACCTCTGTGAACAGGCAAGGCTGGTGAAAATGATCAGTTTCTATACCCATAGCAAAGTGGGATAGGG
Organism: Cyttopsis rosea; assembly: GCA_900302355.1. Lineage (NCBI taxonomy): Eukaryota > Metazoa > Chordata > Actinopteri > Zeiformes > Parazenidae > Cyttopsis > Cyttopsis rosea. The sequence continues at coordinate 15,396 of OMKR01044358.1, read as the reverse complement.
ATCAGACCGTCGGTTCCTAACTGGGTGGTCAGCCACTATGGGGTCTTGATTAGATGCAGTACTAGGGATCGATATTGACTGGGTCACCGGCCAGTCGGATGGCAAAAGGCATTTAAGACCATGTCTCTAGTTGAGGGAATGGCCGCCATGTCCGACTCAATGTACAGTCAGGCCACTATAAACTGAAACTGAATGGGCTAGTAAGCGAGTAATGCTTTCTGTGATCAGTGTTTTTGAAAATAAAACACTGGGAAGCAGAGAGGCTGAAGGTCCACTTAGAGGAGTGAGAGAGGGAGGAACTCAGCGGAAAGCTCCTGGAGCTGCGCCCCAGAGTTGGGGAGGCTCGAAGGTAAAGATAAGACGTTACTCGCAACTATTGGTGGATACCGCCCTTCATCCTGTGCTGTCACAGCTGGGAGCTGCGACATTCCAGCGAGGAAGGGGGCTGAACGGACAGAGTTGAGCGAGATTAGATAAGAGATAAAATATTACTCACAACTACTGTGGATACCGGTCTTTGTCCTGTGCGAAGGAGGGGTCTGTTACGGGCAGGGAGTCGAGCGAGATAAAAAGTTGTCTAAGAGACAGGCAACTGCGCACGTCGCTAGGATAGCGACACATGGCCAAGAAGAGTGTACATAAGCGCTTGTAATATATTGATAATGTAACAGTACAATAAATTGTATGATCGTGATTATGCTCAAATAAGTGAATAAGTAAAAAATATTGTAAATAAGTAAGTACATGAGTAAATATATAAATAGA
>OMKR01044358.1:0-14611 GCA_900302355.1 Cyttopsis rosea | reverse complement strand
GCTACTGCGGCTACCACCCTTGGTCCTGTATTATCGCCGCCGGAGCTGCGACTGTTCAGTGAAAGAGGGGTCTGTTACGGGCAGGGAGTCGAGCGAGATTAAAAGTTGTCTAAGAGACAGGCAACTGCGCACGTCGCTAGGATAGCGACACATGGCCAAGAAGAGTGTACATAAGCGCTTGTAATATATTGATAATGTAACAGTACAATAAATTGTATGATCGTGATTATGCTCAAATAAGTGAATAAGTAAAAAATATTGTAAATAAGTAAGTACATGAGTAAATATATAAATAGACAAATAAACAAATAAATAAATCAATAGAAATATATAGTAACCAAGATGTAAAAAGGAATTCGGATAGTAGCTAGTTTAGTGTGGCTTATATTGTGGATCGCAGCTCTGCGCTATGGGTAAGGCGGGTGGTTGCGGGCACCGTCCTGTTACTAGTAGAAGGGAAAAGCATCATTGTATAAAAAAAAGGTAAAACTCTAATTGAGGTGGTTGCCTAACCTACACGCTAAGAAAAGCAGTGACGATTAATGGACGAGGACCGCATTAGTAAGAACGACCAGAATATATTAGAGCATTTAACCAGAGACACAGGTGTATACATACACATTTCTGGCTAGAACGGACATACATAGACGTGCACGGCGTTGAACACTCGCAGGACACACAGCTGATCAACCTGAAACTCTGCCAGATCACCAAATTTGTTAATCTAAGACAAGTAAAAGAGGATTTCCCAAACATTCCCTGGGAGCAGACGTTACGTAGCTGGTGGACCCCAAGAACACTAGTGCAAGTCCTAGAACAGTTGTGCACTGACCCAAGTGCAGTAGCCCATTAAACCCAATATTCGGGGTACCAGAGGGATTTGCTCTAAAAGGTCGTGACAGACAGTCCTCAAATCCATGGTTGTGTATTACCGTCAGTCCAAGGGGAGTCAGGTGGGACACAGGCAAGTGGGCACACATAGTCAGACGTTCCGAGGCAGACGGGACAGTGAGGCTAGAATATAACCCCTTAAGAGGGGGAAAATACTTGTACTAATAACAGCAAGGGAATCAGACGAGGAACCAGAAATACCCAGATATCTAGCGAGCAGTGCACGACAAGACTACATGGGGGCCAGCCAGGGGAAGAATAAGTGGGGGGCGACTGGCGCCGAGGGGGTGGGATCCCCAAAAGAAAGAGAGGTGTTGGGATGGTTTTGAAATGTAGGAAGCTGTCAACAGCAGATGAGGGCCATGCGTGAGATCATGCTAGAGGACAGCAAGGAACCAGAAATAGAAGACGAAGGAACAAGGAGAGGGACAGGAAAGGGCCAGGCACCCAACCCCACAGCTTCCCCTCCCCCGACATGCCCACCACCATACCACTATGACAAAAACCCATTTGAAATAGGACAATATCTAGTATGCTATGATGATGAGGACAGCATGCGAGATATGACAGGCAAACTCCAGGGAGACTTCACCCTGACTCTGAGGGAATGACAGAAGGCCCCAACACAGACACTGAAACATAGGCAAAAAACATCATGTGGAGATAGAAACTCAGAGATAGAGAACAGTAGTGAGTCAGATACTTCAAACACACTCAGAAGAGAGAGGGCCCGACTCTACGGACACAGACAGCACATCGCCAGGTCTAAAGGACAGGGAGCTGTATCTGAAGAGAACAGGAGCAAGAAGTGCTCTGATTAATTTCCAAGACCAAGTGGACTATGAGAGAAAGGCAAGAAAGGACAAAATAAAGGAATATAAGGCCCCTCCCCAGGCCAGAAAGAAGCCCTGGCCATCACAGCAGCCAACAGACCCCAGTCCGAGTCACCCAGCTCCCCATCCACATTTGCGCTCGGTTTGCTCACCCGCCAGACGAGATGTGACACATCAGGACCTACAGGATGGTAGCCAAAGACGACCTACCACAGCCGAGTTGGAAGACCTGCTAGCAAGAGTGGAGAACACACTTGAAAGCTTATCAGTGGACTTTCTAGAAAACCCTGGGAAGACATCCACGCCCAGAATGCCACCCGTTGCATCAACACCCAAAGGCCCCAACAGCAGACGAAAACAACACTCACGTGAGGAAACACTACACCTCCAGCTGGAAGGAACTGTATAGTCCTGCAGCACTGGCAAAGCAGATGATGGACAAAGAATCCAGGACTGGCTAGACCAAACCCCGCCCCAGCCACAAGAACAAAAGATAAGGTGGTCGAGAGATGGGACACGGTTGATGAGAAGACACACCATCCATGACGGGCTGGAAGAAGACGCAATGGCGCATCAAATGCCTTTAGTGGTGAAAGGATGTGAAAGACGTGACATGCCATGGTCATTTATGGACATGAAAGGCAGACAGGTGCCAGCCCTCACTGACGGGGCAAACAAATGGATAACGTTGGCATTGGAAGAAAGTACGGCAAGAATAATGTGAATGAAATCTTCCGCACAGTACAATTATCAGCAGCGGTGACCGGCAATAACACTGGTAACGTGGGCTTTGGCGGATACCGAAATACAGTATGGGCGGAACTAAGAAAACACTACTACACTACTGAAGGACGATGATTGTCCATCAAAATTCCTACACGCCTTCCAACCCAAGTGGAAAGATGAGACAGGGAGCACCTGGAATGTCAACAACACCACACAAAGACTGTTTATGTTGATGACGAAAAACACGATGCCACAGGAGGTCAAAGAACAACTGGATAACGTCGTGGGACTGCTGAAAATGGATTGGCCTATGTTCTTAGAACACGTTGTCCAACATGTGGAAAACTGCAGAAAGAAAAAACGAGAGGCAGAAGAGCTAAATATACAGTTCCAGACCCAGGTCTCTGAAGCATCAGTGCTCCAAGCTCCCATGGTACACCAAGTCCCCCCTCAACCAGCGCCGGCACCACCACCCAACCCCACCGCAGCACCACTCCCACCCATTCATGTTCATGTTAACCCTTCAGGGGACACCCCATGCAAGGAAGAGGACACCCAATGAATTGGGGAAGACCGATGATGCGGCGACGTCCAATACAACATGATGGCACACCCCACCCAGGAGCACAATACAGACGCTCCCAATCCCACCCAATTTGCATGACGGTTACCAACAGTCAGACAGGTGTTGGGGCAATACTCATGCATTGGGAGAAACGGCTCCAGTCTCCCCCTCTCCAGTTCTTCAGTCAGAACAATAGCCTTCTCTGGGAAAACACAAGTGATACCCCTCACACAGCCGGTCCCAATGCTGATCGTAGGACCTACTATAGTTGCTCCCCTACTGTACTTGGGGAATGCTCCCATCAATCTGCTGGGGAGAGACATCCTGTGCCCCCTAAAGGCGATAATTTTGTGCACAGCAGATGGGCTGTATGTAGACTTTCATCACAGGCATGCTGTGATGACCGCACCCGAAACCAGCGACCGTGTGCAGCCACTAGTACACTGGCTGTGACTGACACCACAAGATTCAGCGCTCCACTAGCAATAGCGAGCATGGGAACCGTGGGTGCGAGCTAAAACAGGAAGAGCCGGCGAGCCACAACTGCTGCTACATTGTACACTCCTATACAATGAATCCCAAAACCAACTGGACTGATCGGAGCTGATCAACGGAAAACAGTACTCCATCGTCAGCCAAGACGGTGGAGTACAAGACAAGGAGAGACAAGGAGCTGCAGCTGCTGTGACATTGCCACCGTAACTGTAGGAATGGTTCCTAGTCCAAAACCCCACCCCTCACATCACACTCATTACAGAAGGACACGAATCTCACAAATTAGGTCCCATGGTACACACTACAGGTGCCCGTCTGGACATCAACTAGTAATAAATATGTCCATGTCTCTCCCGACAATCACTACATCAGGATATCAGGGAAAGCTTATGATGTAGGCAGGGCAGAGAGCATTCTAATGAATGAACGCATTCCAGCCAGACAGCTTATGCTATGAGAGCATGAAGTCTTATTAGACCAAGTACCATAGGAAGTATGGTCGAAACATAAGACAGATGAAGGATGTGTAAAATCAGGTTACCATACATAAAACAGTATTCTCTCAGACCACACGCCATAGAAGGAATCAGACCTACAATTGCAGGACTGGAGGAAGCTGGGGTTTTGAGGAAAACTACAAGCCCCTGTAATACACCAATCTTCCAAATCAAAAAGCCACATGTCTATCGCTTGGTATATGATCTGAGGGCTGTCAACTGCATTGTGGATGCCGAACCACCGGTTGTCCCTGACCCACACACACTACTTTCCAACATTCTACCTGGCACAAAGTGGTATACTGTAATTGATCTATGCTCTGCCTTTTTCAGCGTGCCAGTGCATCCTGACTCACAGTATCTGTTTGCCTTTAACTATCAGGGCTCCGAATACACATACACAAGGTTACCACAAGGGTTTTTGGAAAGTCTGTCTATCTTTAACAGAGTGCTGGCCCAGGATCTACAGGACTTACAAGTTTCCAGTGCAGTTCTTCAGTACATAGATGATTTATTAATCTGCAGTCCCACCAAAGAACAGTGTGAAAAAGACTCTGTCACTGTGGTAACAGCACTAGCCACAAGAGGCCACAAAGTCAGTAGAGATAAGTTACAATTCTGTCTCACTAAAGTTGACTATTTGGGGAGACAGCTGCAGGGTGACAAGAGGCTAATTGCCCCATCACAGATAGAGGCAGTGGTCAATGCTCCAAAACTGCAAATGGTGGGAGACATGCTCTCTTTCCTGGGCATGGCGGGACTATACTTTCAAAACCCCATTAGGGCAGCAGGACAAACAAGCAGTAAGGCACCCTTACAGTGGTCTGAGGAGGCAGACAGAGCCTTTGTGGAATTAAAAAGTGACATGCAATCCGTCCCAGCACTGGGCAACCCAGACTATTCTCAGCCCTTCCATTTATATGTGACAGAATGGTCAGGCTATGCATGCGCAGTACTGATGCAAGACAGGCCTGTAGGCAAGCAACAGTTAGCATATTATAGCACAAAGTTAGACAATGTGGAAATGGGATTGCCTCCCTGTTACCAGGGATTGGTGGCAGCAGTTTTTGCATTCCAAAAAGCCTCCTCATTAACTATGGGCCACCCAGTGACATTATACACGATCCACCAGTTACATGCGCTGCTCACGAGTCCTCGGTTTGTATTGACACAAGCCAGGAAAACTGGCTATGAAGTAATACTTGCTGCTCCCGAATTAACCCTTCGACGCTGCAACACCGTAAACCCAGTGACCAAAATGGTGTTGTCTGTAGAAGGCACACCTCACAACTGTATCCAGGACACAGACGTGTTTTTGCAAGCGCGTGAAGATTTACAAAACCAACCTATCGCCGCAGATCTCACACTACATGGACGGCTCCTGTTATAGGGACGTCACTGGTAATCATGCAGGCTTTGCCATCGTCCAATTAAATGACGATGGTGAAACTTTTACAGACATTCTGAAAACTAAGCTCAATCAGCCGTCCTCTGCCCAGCTTGCTGAAGTTAAAGCCTTAACAGCTGCATGCCAGATTGCAGAGGGCAAACGCCTCAATGTATATACAGACTCAGCATATGCTTATGGAGTATGCCATGTCTATGGCAACATATGGAAACAGAGAGGCTTCCGAAGGGCCGATGGCACACCCATTACCTATGGGGACGCCATCTCCCAGCTATTAGCAGCAATGCATCTCCCTACTGCGCTAGCTATCGTTAAGTGCCCTGCACATCAAAAGACATACATCACCATAGCAAACTGCAATAACACCGCAGATGAGGCAGATAGACATGCCGCATCACACACTTCAATAGGCCCTTTGTGATGGGGTTGAGGACCTGGCGCCTCTCATCACCCTGCCCAAGACAGAGCTAGCACTCAAGAAAAAGCAATTTGGTTAAAAAGAGGGGCAATCCCAATTACCCTGGAGGGCCCCCAGAAGGGCCTATGGCAGAGCCACCATGGCCATTTTGTGCTGCCCACCTCATTGCTACGGTTTCCATTAGAAATGCGCATAGAGACCATTGCGCAAGGGGGGAGGTTATAAGACGTCTCCAAGTGGTATGGTGGTCACCATATTTTTTGGCAGCAACAGTCGACAGAACATTGCATGAGTGCGAAATATGCGCACATTAAAATGTCAGGAAAACATTTTCAGCCCCCATAGCACATATTCCGCCACCTGATGGTCCCTTTAGGCATCTAATGATAGAATACGTGGACATGACACAACACATAGGGAGAATGAGATACATCCTGGTAGTAGTCTGTTGTTTCAGTCGATGGGTGGAGGCAGTGCTCACACCAGGACAAGGCAAAGTTTTGGCATCCCCAACAGTATTAGCTCAGATAATGAGACACATTTCATGGCAGAAACATTCAGAATAGCAGGGGATGCTGGGAATCAAACAGAGATTTGGCTGCGTGTACCATCCTCAGTCGCAACGGACAGTTGAACATGCTAACGGAATCTTGAAGGCTAAGATAATGGAGGATGGTGTGTTAAAGTGGATGCAGGCATTGCCACTAGCACAACTGTTCATGCGCTCAAGTACTAACAGAATAACACACCTAACCCCGCGTGAAATGCTTATGGGTCGACCCATGCCTGTGCCTTACCTTAGAGGTCCATATGATGGACCTCCACTTGAACAACTGGAAAGGGATCACATCTAACACAAATACATAAAGCTGTGTTCCAACAGGTGAAATGCGCCCGTGAGTGCCCGTTAAAGGCTGTTTAGCTACTTGCACTGCCCTTAAAGTAGAAGGTAAGAAATTCTGGTTCCATTTGAATCACGAGGATGGGGAAGGTGACACCTCCCCACAAGGAGAACGACGCCCCAGAAGGCTGGCTGCCAGACGCAGTGCCTCTGGGCAAGAAAGCAGGGACACTTCAAGCAGCAGCCCCACAAACAGCAGCCCTATAAGCAGTGACAGCCAAAACCCAACAGGAAGTCAGAATGGCCACACAACCAGTCCTGACGAAGGAGGATCAGGGTTATGAGGGCTTTACAACACCCAGCAGCACATTGAAGGCAGTGGTCACACTCTTAGTGACAATTATATCACTGCCACTCCTCAGTAAAGATAAGACCCGCGTTTCACTAACCAAGGGGACAGGACCACTTAGAACACAAGTACAGCCCATAACCCACACCTTAGCAGTAAAATAAATAAAACACTCCCCCCGCGGACTGCCAGCATGCATCATACACAATCGCAGGATCAGAAGGGCCACACAAAAAGAACGGCAGGCAGGGCTAGACAAATTGCGCACATCCCAGTGGAAGTCCAATTGATGTTTGACCAATGGTTAGAATTTTCCGCCCGACAAGTACGCCAGAAAACCTGTGTAGCCTGCTATAATGCTAAAAAACTTCCCCAAGTCAGGCCGATTCCAGGCAGTGAGATAGGGAGTTGCCCTCACATAGATCATTGTTTCGGCCATTGTGCCATGCACATGGCAGGAGGCTACGACTTGACCGTGTGGAGTGACAACACTGCCATCTGCCCAGAAAGATTAAATAAAACAGTTGTAGGGGCTGCCGTTATACCACCAGTCGTCCGGATCCCAGACCATCTGGAGTTTCCATTTTGTATAATACGAGATCAAGAGCTGAGTGACGTAGTCGCATGTAACTCCCCAGCCCTAATAGACACCAAAGGTTTAGTGAACTGTATATATATATAAATGAAACATGGTTTCCTCGAAATCGTACTACCGCCCATATTAAACTGTGTTCCACCACAGACGAGTCGCAGATTAAATGTCGGCAGCATGTGCCAAATGCGGGCGCGGTAATTTACGCAAAAAACAGGACAGCAATAACATCATACCGACTGCCTCATTTTGCTGATGGAACTGCCCCATTGGGCGACATGTTCTGGTTATGCGACAACAATGACCAAATTGTGGCTCAACTAGCGCCAAACTGGACAGGGATTTGTGCCCCAAATTTGTTGACAGGACAATTGACGATATTAGCCCTCCCACCAGATACGCCACCCAATAGGCACAAACGGCGTACAGATGACCGCTGGACAAGCGACACCCAGGTATACATTGCGTGGAACCAAGAGCCCTATAGCATACCCGCTGATCACCGGGCAATTGGCGAAGACTGGATAATCTCATGGCAGGTAGCAGGTTCAATTCCCCTATATGGACAGGAGGAAAATGCTCAATATATGACCCACTATAGTAGATAGGTAAACTACTTATGGTATAACCAACAACAGTTTATCAACTTCACTATACAAGCACTGGAGGGCGTACGCGTGCAATTTCATGTCACCTCTATTATGACCCTACAGAATAGATTTGTCTTAGAGACACTAGCGTTTCTTCATTCGCCGCATCGCCTTCCCTCAACCCTACAACTCCACCCTCTGTGGACACGGACACTGCCTCAGAGGACAACTGGATGAGGCCCCTCAGTCGAACGCCTCCAGATGCTTCCAACACATCAGAAGCATCATCCGTCATATCAAGGCCCTTCAGCCCAACAACACCACGCCCCTGGATGAGGACAACTGGATGAGGCCCCTCAGTCGAATGCCTCCAGATGCCTCTAACACATCAGAAGCATCATCCGCCATATCAAGGCCCCTCAGCCCAACAACGTATCAGACCACCACATCGCCACCCTACGTTCCCCCAAGCTCCTGCCCATGCCCAGTCACCGCAGGCCTGGAGCTCCCCACACAAGTGCTCCCCTTTGCCGACTTGGCTATTCTCATGTCTACCGATATAGCGTCCATGGACTGGATTTACTTCCACATCCTACTGGACACGGCTACCCCCGCCACGGCTGCCATTCTACGCTGGGTGCGTGGCATGCAGAAGCGCCATCTCATGGCAGAAAGGTCCTGTCTCAACCTCCAGGCCTGTCTTGATAGCATGAACAAGCATGACACCCTCACCACCCTCGTCGAGAACCAACACCAACAGATAGGCCATCTCTGAATCACTGTATCAACGTTTATCTGTATCTGCTCTCTTATTATTCTGCAGAATGATAATAAATATGTTAACGGATTCTCAGTCCGTTCCTGTAGCAAAGCAGGTTAATCTCACAATCTCGCAATGGAGATTTCTCCAACAACTCCCTATCTTTGAGAATCAGTGGTTTAAAAATCTATTCCAAGTGTATACATTTGAGTAAATCGACTTACAGTCTATCCTTCACACAGAGCAGATGTTTTGCTTTGCTCTCTGTTTTGCAACGCTTAAAGAAGAAACAGTGGCTCCATCTAACAACTGGACACTTATTTTGCAACCACCACGAGCTACAGTGTAGTGTCTGGGCAAAGTATGGCTCCCCTTGCTTCAGAGTCTTCAAGATGCACAGACTGATCTCAACTGTTACAGAAGATTGCTGTACTCAAAACCAGAATCATTGCTTTGGAAAAATTTGGAGAACTTCACGACACACTACAAATGTCTCCAATCGCTGAACTGACAAAACTTTGCACAGCTAGGCAGGCTCAAAAATGCAGTAACTATATATAAGTGACACTATAACCTGAGCCAGTACAAGTAAAGCCATCTATGACAACAGAGAATAGTAACTCCTGGCACAAGTTGGGAGCAAAGCCCAAGGATAAAAGCAGAGCTGTAGTCCAGCGTGGAACACCGCTAAGGCCAGCTCATTCCACACCGGGCACCAGCAGACCAACCTTACGACTGCAGAACAAGAACATTACAAAATCAGCATAAATTGGAAACACACATGCGCAAGCGCAAGCGCGAGATGGTGCCATACTATGGCGACTCGCCACGAACTGCTGTCACATTATTGTTTGTTTTCATGTTATATGTCACTTTCTTTGCACAAAACGCATCTTGCACAATTGACTATGACCACCAGACTTTACTGGACATAAGACTGGATGTTCCCAATAGCTGGAAGCTGTGGAAATTACCAGAAGAGATTGCCTACAACAAACAGGTACCACCATGGAGTAATGGCTGCAGACAGTGCTGCCGGAGGTGTGGTAAACAAGGTGGCATCCTGGTGAAGCTATGACGGCGTCCTACTCGGCCCCCGATTCCCAGCATACTGCTGGCCAACATCCAGTCCCTCAAGAGCTGGACGAACTTCAATGCTGAATCAGCTCTCAAAGGGACATGAAGGACTGTTGTGTGTTCTGCTTTACAGAGACTGATTTTACAGTCTTAGGTTACACATGACTGTGTTGCCAAATACGACAACAACAGCATCAATAAATTTGCAGATGACACCACAGTGATATGGTGCCGCGATAACAATCTCTCTCTAAATGTCAAAAAGACAAAATAAATCATTTTTGACTTCATGAAGAAAGAGAATATTACATTCCTATTTCCATCATTGGGCCATCTGTTGAAATTGTTGATAGTTTTAGATTTCTTGGTATACACATCTCAGACACCCTCACATGGTTTCTCAACACCAATTACAGTCAATTAACAACAATTTTTACCATTTTGGCTCTGTACACCACCACAATGGACTTAAAATGAAACAATCAAGATAGATTTAAGTGCAGACTTTCAGCTTTAATTTGAGGGTATTCACATCCAAATCAGGTGAACGGTGTAGGAATAACAACAAATCTTATATATAGCCCCCCTCTTTTTAAGGGACCAAAAGTAATTGGACAAACTAACATAATCATTAATCTAATTGTCGCTTTTAATATTCGGTTGCAAATCCTTTGCAGTCAATGACAGCTTGAAGTCCTAATGTCCAAATATTTATGGACCTGATTGTACATCCTCAAGAAAGCACAGCAGAGACTGTACTTTTTGAGGCGTCTCAAGAGTTTTGGTACCAGTACCAAAACTCTTGTGAACTTCTATCGCTGTACCATTGTGAGCGTCCTGGCAGGCTGTATCACAGTGTGGTTTGGCAACCTGACTGCTCAGGACTGCAGACTTCTACAAAGGACTGTAAAGACAGCAGCAAAAATCATTGGAACGGAACTACAACAACTTCATAACATTTATACCACTCGCTGCAAAAGGAAAACCCCAAAATAATTAAGGACACCAGCCATCCCGCTCATGTTCTGTTGTCGCTCCTTCCATCTAAAAAACGTTATTGTTTTGGGATGGTGTGTCCTTTGTGTTAAGACAATAAACTTGAACTTGAAACAGAGAGCACTGTTGACCCAGATGCACAAGAGAGAACGAGGACAGATGACGGCGCACCCAAAGGGAGAAATGTAAAAAAAAAAGAAGCTCATCCAGTCAAAGGACTAGGGTCCATGGGAGCCGTCTGCTGTCATTGTGGGAGACTCTTTTAGAGACATTAGTGGTAAGATGCTAAAAATATATTGTTTCACAGGCGCAATTGTCAGTGAATCAACAATAAAATTCCCCAGATATTGTCTGATCACACAAGGAATAATAAGGGATGAATGATACCCAAAGAAAGCAGTCAGAACTGTCAAAACAGGACTTTGTTAAATTGCTTGACACTGATAAATGACTGAAGATTCAGTCATTTATCATTGGTCCCCTACCATTAGTGGACAGAGGAATAGAGAAGTTCAGCAGACTCCTGGCGCTGAACTCATGGCTTTCGACAACCAGCATTTCAAAAGGGCCGAGTTTTATTGATAACTTTAATCTGTTCTGGGGCCACAAAAACCTTTTCAGACTTGATGGCCTTTGTCCAAACAGATCTGGGGTGAAACTACTCATGGGGAATTTCCACTATTCCCTTCATCATCCATCTGCCCTCTGCCCTAATGCATCAGTCTGCTCTGTCCCAGTATCAGCAGCCAATTTGTGGTTTAAATGGTTACATTTGGACAGTGTTGTACTCCTTCAATGAGATAATGTTGAATGTGTTTTACTAAATTAATGTTTGAATAATTTATAAAAAATATTGGACAATGCATAATTCAAGTTAATCCTTAAATTTTAAATTTATTAATTAATGTAAAAATGTTATAAGTTAGATTTCATTCTTCAAGTTCAAGATTCAAGATTTCAAGTTCATGCTCACTATACTAGCATGCCCCTCTATTATTCTGTAACTTCTAAACATCCTGCCTTTGCTTTATAACAATAAGTTTTAAGAAACTTAAAATTTCAGATCCCTCACATGATCACATACTCAGCTCTATTCAGCCACCTATCCCAGAATGCTGGAAGGACCCTGCCATTTGCATTCTGGGAATTGTTGGTTTTCTGGGAGGACTCCGCTGCTCCACCTTCCGCTGCCAGAGCAGTTCCATAATATAATTGGGTTTCTGCCACCCTCTTGTCATAACCCATAACAACACAGAGATTTTATGTTTTCACAGAGAAGTGAAATTTCTTGCTTCTGGCATTTATTTGTTGTTGTTTCTCTAGCGATTCTTCGTCGCATCTCTCGACATGAGCACAACATTTTTTTTACCACATGAAGAAGAGCTGATACGAGTAGATACACTTACACTATACACTTTAACATTATTTTATCAAAACAGTTTCACGTTCTGACTTGACATCACACGGAATATGGAAGGATTATCTTGATCTGCATGTTTGTACTGATCGGCCTTCGCGCTGTAATTTAAGTGGAAGAATGGTGAGTGACTTAATGAGTGACCTAGAAAGGGATTTCTGAGGTTTTACCCGTCGCCCCAAAAGTACACGACTGCAAAATGAGATCCAGACAATAAAATCCCAACTTGATAATAGCATCTATCAAAAGACACAATTCCTCATGCAGCGAACAAGAGTGAATTATTTTGAATTCAATGACAAATCAGGTAAATTTCTTGCTAATCAATTGAAATGCGATAGAGAAAAAACACTTATCACAACCATCAAAGATCCACAGGGCATAATTACACACAACAATACAATATTCAGAGACTTTTATAATAAGCTACATCACTCAGATAATGAATCAACTATATCACTGCCACATTAGATCAACCCCTAACTGCAGAAGAACTTAGGAAAGCCCTGTTTTCTACACCTAACAATAAATCACCTGGATCAGATGGCTACCCCTTGGAATTCTATAAACACTTCTGGCCACTCATATCGCCACGATTCATCAGAATGGTTATGGAGATTAAGTCAACCTCCACCATTCTTCCACACATGAATACCGCTCTCATTTAGGTTTAGCTCAAACCCAATAAGGACCAAACCCTCACCTCAAATTATATAGACCTACAGTATATGCCTAATTAATTGTGATTTAAAGATTAGTAAAACACTAACCAACAGAATTGAAAAAGTAATTTCATACATTAGACCAAGCAGGCTTCATCAAGGGCTGACACTCATCCAGCAATATGCAGACTGATTTATTCAGTCTGATTAGCATATGTCAAAGGAACAACTTAAATACCATTATTACTTCTTTAGATGCTGAAAAAGCATTTGACAGAGTTAATTGGACATATCTCTTCTCCACCCTCAACAAATTTGGCTTTGGAGAGTCACTCATTCAATGGATTAAAATTCTGTATAACTCACCATCTGCTTCTGTCATCACCAATGGATACACTTCACAGCGTTTTACTCTTCACCGTGGTACAAGACAAGGATGTCGACTTTATTATTCGCCATCTTTATTGAACCCCTCACGGCAGCCATCCGTCAAAACAATACTATCATTGGTATACAAACAGGAAACTCTGTTCACAAAATTTGTTTATACGCAGATGACATTTTGATATACAGTATTTACAGAACCCAATCTTCCCTACCAAAAGTGTTCAATCTTATATAAAATTTTTCAGCCATCTCAGACTTTTCAATATACTGGTCTAAAACCACAGTCCTACCACTCAGTGTGGAAGACTGGAATGCTGTAACGAACAGCAACACTACAGAAAACAAAGACTGTGGAGGCCTAGCAGCCCCAAACTTCAGATACTACTATTTGGCTAACCATCTTCAATTTATAATCAAATGGTTACAACCAGAGTAACAATTTGACCATGGATGGCGAGATATTGAACAATCAGAATGTCAGGAATTATCTATATCTCCCATTCCTTACTGAATCTATTAAAAAAAAACATAACTGCTTTAAAAACCCATTTATCGCAATGACTGTCGGCCTGGTGGAAATTCAACAAACTCAGCGATTACACTCCATCTCCGAACAAATTCACTCCAATTTTACACTTTGACACTTGCTCTCATTGTTCCCTCTATACCAGAGATCACTACTCTCATGCCATCTGGCTCTGCCCACCTATCCAAACATTCTGACCAATATCACCCAGAAGCTATCCTCCCTTTTGGGTCACAGAATTCCAGTTTCCCCGTCCATAAGTCTCCTTGGTGACCTCTCCTCAGTTGACCCACCACCCAAACACCAGCAACCCATTTAACAATCGCCAAGAAAATAATATTACTCAATTGGAAAAACAGAGATAATCTCACCACAATCCACATCCCAATGGCTACATATATAAATAGAATCCATCTCAAGGGAAAGGCTATTGGCAATATCCAAAACAAAGTTGATTCATTTAATGAAATATGGGCTACTTTTATCAAGGTCATGACCCCATCCATTAATAGTTGAGTCTCGTGGGGACGGTGTTGTAATATCTCGGGGCATGTGGGCGCCTCTCAGGTCAGGCTGAGGCT
>OMKR01044356.1:0-23490 GCA_900302355.1 Cyttopsis rosea | reverse complement strand
CATATATTTTCACAGTATTGATGATTTTTGAGACATTGTCCACAGCGCAGGGGAGCAGCACACGTACCTCACTGAGGTCAGCAATGGTCAGGTTCATTCCAGCCAGCTGCTTCCATACGGGCTCTGCCAGGTTCAGACTGAGGGGGCTACCGGTGCGGATGGCGATTCCCAGGAGCACGCCTGCAGATTCGAGGCACAGTGTGTTATTTTGGCTTCACAAGGTCCAACCGATCAAACATGGATGTGATTAGAAATAATACAAATGTAATTTTGTGGCTAAAACATGAAATACATGCATATGTTTTTCATTTCAGGTCTGATACTGGGACCGAGAGGCTGATGCTAGACCAGGCCCCCTGGAGAAGCTCTGTACCTAGGAAGCGGAACATGTTCATGTGCAGCGCGGACTTGGCGGCGGGGTTGAGCAGGAAACAGTCCCTGTTGGCGCCGGACTCGTCGCGGCCGTTGGGGGTGACGATGAGGAGCGGAGTCAGCCCGTTCTGCAGCTCCTCGCACATTTCAGCGATGGACTCACTGTAGCCTCCGCCGCAGTCGTCCACAGACTCCCCTGCATGAGCACAGAAACTGTCCATCACCCAAAGATGTATTTTTTTTTGTTTGGGTTTTCTACCCGTTAGCTCTGCTGCTTGTTGGTAAGAGAGGTGCTTGGAATGTATCTTTACTAGTCAACACCTACCGACAAACTTGACCTTCCAGACCCGATGGGGGAGCAGCAGACTGTCTGGGCTGAAGGAACTCATCTTGGCACACATCTGACCAAACACAGACTTGGTCCCATCGGGACCCGCCAGCCCCCCTTTGCTACGAGAGCGCTTCACCTATGGGAGGAGATCACAGTTTCACTTTTTAAAATGTCTACTCTCCACTCTCTGTCTTCCTGGTAAAGAGGTAGAGAGAGAGAGAGGTAGAGAGGTAGAGAGGTAGAGAGAGAGAGAGAGAGAGAGAGAGGAAACACTGATGTGCATAAAGTTCTGGATGTGACAGCGCTCTGCACCGAGCGTGAAGCTGGAGCTACAGGGGGCTTGAGGAGGTGCAGTGGCCCGAACTGAGGCTCTGCGTGATGTAAAGTCTGCAGTTGAGACTCTGCACCAGACAGGCGGGAGAGCGGATCACACTCACAAAAAAATCCCCTTATGAAAGAGATCGCATGTGACGCTTGGAAAAAGTCTGGAAAAAGGAATGGGGTAGAAGGAATTGGGCGGGGCGAAGCAGAAATATGGAGACAGGTGATTGTAAAAAAGGGGATTGTGTAAGGATACTGTACCTGAATCCTGTTGAGCTCCACCACTGGTCCATGCTGTCTGTCTCTGACCATTGTGGCTTGAACCACCTTCCGGAAAGCAGCTTCCTGTTCACAGAAAGAAAAAAAACAACTTTTTTACTTTTTTTATTTTTACACTTTTTATAGTTGTGCTTCACAACTATAAAAAGTGTGAAAACGTGTGTGTGTGTGTGTGTGTCTGTACCTTGCCCTGGGAAATGAGGATGCCTCTGAGCGTGTCGAAGCCCACGGGGGGGCCGTGGCCCGTCTGGCCCAGCCGACCCTCCAGGTCAAACATGGGGATGCAGGGGCAGAAGAGCTCGGAGATGTGGTGCAGCAGTAGCAGACGGTTCCGCAGGGACATGATGGGGATCTCCTGCAGGTGGTTGTACTCCATGGGAACCTGAAATAGAACGTAGCGACGGATCCTGTGATTGGCAGAGTGTTACAGACTCCTCAGGCAAATGACATTGTGGTGAAAAGATTCACTTAGTGTTACTGCCATCTAGTGGAACCTATGCAAACCCCCTCATCTGCACTGGCACATGAACTAATAGAATAAATATTAAAGGTTGTATCAAGATTGTTCTGATTTTCCAATCTTTGGGAAAGCCTGCCAACTATAGGTGAACAAAGGGAAGTTTAAAATTTGTCATTATTTATGCCTAAAATTATAAATTATGTCTTTATATGTCAATGCTTGCTTTGAAAGGCAGAGATCTCAACAGCTACTGAAGAAATAGTGGAGCTTGTGGTATCTGTTGGAAATTTAGTCTTTTTGAGGTTGAATGACAATTTTACTACTAAGGCTCTTTTTTCCCCTCATTCACTACCTGTGACGGCAGTTTTCCAGCATTGGTGGGCTTGCTCGTGGACCAAGCCAGTGTGTGGGCAGAGCCACAGGCCACCCTGTTGATCTTCTTGCCCTGGAGTGCAGCAACTAAGCGAGGCCTCTGGATGGCATTGGTGGTCCCATCACCAAGTTGGCCCTCGTCGTTGTCTCCCCAGGTGTACACTTCTCCTGAGCCGAACGACAGAGCAGAGCTTTCTATGCAGCACATCTTAGCTTCACATTTTAGACTTGATGCAGACAAAGTACAGGGCGTACAGAGTGCCAAACAGCATGCTGATGTTGAAAAATGGAAGGCATTGACAAATTAGATCAGTCAGGAGGTGCAGAGCAGTTCACCTACCATCCTCAGTGCAGCACACGCAGTGGAGCGACCCGGTTGCTATGGCAATGACCTTTTTCCCCTGAAGTCCCTGGACCTGCCTGGGTCGGCGAACGTGGTCGTCAGAGCCATGACCGAGTCGATGATAGTCCCCTTTACCCCTAGGAAAACACACACACACACACACACACACACACACACACACACACACACACGTGAATCGTGTTCTCTGTAATACTGATGACCAACCCCAAGCCGTGACTGAGGCTCCACATTGTACGTACCAGGTGTAGACTGCTCCAGACTTGGTGAGAGCCACGGAGAATTGGGAGCCACACTCCACCTTGACTACACCCAGGCCCGTGAGGGAGTCGATCTGCGCAAACAAATTATTATTTGGATAAGGCATAGCCTATAGTGGATCTCCTGGGTAATACCGAGCAATGACCAAATGGCACATTTGATGCCGTTGTGTAGGCTGATGCAGAAGATATGGTACTTTGTCCCAAATCAAAACATACTTTAGGCTATAAGCCCTAGTTATAGTCAAGCCCTTACTAACTGGCAAGAAAGAGGTTTTTGCTAGTGTTACATTATTGAGAACCTGACTGGAGACACTGGTAGTGTTTTGCCCTCAAGTATAGTTTAAATAATGTTTTCAGTATTTGGTATAACAATCCTTAAAGGGAAAATATTGGAAAAGATGATGAGAAAATGGAATTCACAGTTTAAAACAATATTCCAAGTGGCTTATTGCTTGTGGCGCTTTTAATTATTCGTACCTTCATGGGCACTTTGCAGCCGTCGCTCCCTCCTCGACCCAGTTTGCCGTAGTCTCCATCTCCCCAGGACCAGACCATGTCATCGTCAGTTAGACACAGCGTCTGGGCGTCCCCGCTGCCACAGGCCACGTCGATGACCCGGTGACCCTGCAGTGCATCCACCTGGATAAAAATAAAAACCGCACAGACAGTAACATCAGGTTCACCTTCCCAGAATCCCCAGGGCCTGCTTGTCAGAGTAAGGCAGAGCAAACAACCTCAACTCTGGATAAACTCCAGCCTAAAGCAATAATGTTATAAGTTAAATAAAAATAATATATATTAAAATACAAAAAAACAAAACAAGATTTGAGTAGCTAATCACCAGTTTTGGTTTGAGCTGGTCCTCGCTGTCTCCGTGGCCCAGTCTGCCGTAGCGACCTTTGCCCCAAGTGTAGAGCTCCCCGCTGGCTGTGATGCAGGCGCTGTGGGCCCCACCAGCTGCAATATCCACCACCTCCACTCCTCTGAGCGACTCGATCACTCGAGGACGGTCACACGGACTGAAGGAGAGAGTATATTGTGAGTCATACAGCTCAAGTTCTCTATTGACAATATATTAATTGAGGGAAAGAAAGACAGACCAAGAAACAATTATTAAAGATGAAGTTCACCTCCTGTTTCCGTGGCCAAGTTTACCATCTTCTGCCTCCCCCCAAGAGTAGACCTCTCCTTCGGAGGACAGAGCCAGGCAGTGCTTCCCTCCAGAGTTCACGGCCACTTTCCTGATGAAGACGTGTTGGACGGATTCCAGTAGAGTGGGTGTGGAGACGGACTCGGTACCACCGATACCCAGCCTGCCCCCGGCTCCATATCCTGTCGCATACAGCTGGAGGAGAAAGACAATGATTTAGGATAGCCTCATTGTATAGATCATTTTGTTTCTGCAATTTTTGGTAATCCATAAGATTATGTTGTTAAAAAAAATGACATATGATTGTTATCCCACATTCATTTAGCTGGCACTTTACACGGAACAGCCACTATGTGCTCCTCTTTATGTAGTTTCCATTGTTGGTGGCAGGGTCCGCCTTTGCACGCTCAAGAAGTGAACGGCAGTGAATTTAATAAATATTCGAAACAAATTGTGTGATGGTCAACACATCTATAGCAGTAGACTGGACCTTTGTTTGGTGGAGCTATAAATAGGTGGACAGACCTTTCCGTCAGCAGTGACAGCAAACAGCGTCTGCTCTCCTCCAATGAGTTGGACTGGACGCAGGGTTGCCAGAGCTTCAGTGGGCGTTGGAACTTTGACCTTTGCCCCCTCGATGCCCCCCAGCTGGCCCCTGTGGTTGTGACCCCAGCCGTAGATGGTTCCACTGCCCCCCGCAGAGAGGGTCCAGTCGTCCGGCCGCCGGTTCATCCACTGCACCAGCTGCTCGTCCTGCTCGCGTTTGAACAGGTCGTGGCTCTCGTGAAGCCCGCTCATGCTCTCGTGATCCGCCATTAGCTCACGGATCTTTTTGGTGACCTACAAAAGGTTAAAGTGGAAAGTGGAGGGGAGTGAAAGATTAGCAGCATTCTTGGACCAGAGTGCGCTTAAGTAAGCTGAGGGTCTGGCCTAGACAGCGGAGCCTGGTGCACCCACCTCATCCAGGAAGGGTCTTGGCAGAGGAGTTCTTTTGTCCAGAGCCACAGCCACTCTGGAGGCGGTGCAGTACCTGCGGAACCATGCCCACTTGTGGGTCTCGGCGCAGCAGGGCAACGTGTCCAGTTCCAGGTCACACGCCAGAGCCACCAACACCTGGATACAATAGCTCCGTTAGTGAGATTGAAAATGATCAAATTCATTAATGCATTCATTAATATAGAATATTTGCAAATTCATCACACACTCAACAGAAATGTTACATAAAACCATGAACCTACTTTGAAAAAAGGGCTGTGGAGCAGCTGCTTCCCTCCCCTGACGATGGGGTCCTCGTACTCATACTGCCTCTGGAGCGCCTCAGGTAGACCCTTCACTAGGGCGGCCAGGGCACTGCCAGTGAAACTCTGAAATTAAACACACAAACCATTTAAATTATGAAATGAAATGTGTTGTTCCTGTCACAGGATTGCCTCAGAATTGAGTGACGTTTCCTATTTGGACGAACCATAGAGCGCGCCTCGCCCTCGTTGTCCCCCAGCAGTCTATTTATGTTGATGGACTGGCCGTACTCTGTGGTCAGCAGCTTACGCAGTCTCTGGAGAGCCCACATTCTGTGACCAGCAGCTGGAGCAAAATTGAAAGTTAAATTAGTGTCAGGGTTCATACACATTTTTTCATTTCCAAATTCTCAACATTGTCCAAGCCTGAAATTGCTTCAGACCCAAAAATGATTTTGCATTTCCATGTTCTATGGGGAAACCATTATGCTGAATATATGTTAGATGGTGAACCTCGTACCCAGAGCGCTAAGCTGGGCACAAGCTGCCAGCGAGGCAGCAAGACGGGGCACAATGCCCCGATTGGAAGCGAAGTTGAGCCTGAAATCCAGCAGGCATGTGACCAGGTCCATGGAGGGGCAGGAGAGGATGCAGCGATCAGACAGCAAATCCTTAGGACCTGCATGAAGGAATAAAGCCTCACTATCACAAGGACTAAGCAATGTGAGTACACATGTGTGTTAGAAGTCTGTGCTTAGCCATTTAATAGGGGTTTTACTTTTAAAGAAAATGTGAATTTTACTATTGATATTTTTATGCTGTGGACAAATATATATGTATACGTATGATATTGGTAGAAAGTTTTCATCACAATGTGCCAACATTGACACCAGATTAATAATTGTGTATGTTGGGAGGTCTCACCAGCAGCGGGCATGATGGGATACACAGTGAAACGCCAGCCCCAGCCGTTGACCGAGCCGTCACTGGTGAACTTCCATTTGAGCTCATCGCCGGGGATCCTCAACTCGCTGGACCAATCCGACCACTCTCGACCTGGTGAGCACACGCAGGAGTTTACTTAACAAATTTCTGCTTTGTTGGTTACACTCAAGCTCCCCCAAGTGATGGGAGGTGCAAAAGCCCAAATCTCTGTTCACCTGAACGAACAGACACAATCCTGTTGGCTCCGTCCATGATTGTTAGTGGGTCATGGCGTCTCTCGGTGGAACACTGGCGATCAAACTCCACCCTCAGACCCTCTGCACCTAAAAATCAAATGAGGGTTTTAACAAAAAAGGCCTTTTTTTTTTTAGAGAAAGCAGGGTTGTTATGACATACATATAGTCAATACATTTTATTACAATTTAAATTTTTAGTAACACTGTGCAACCGCCTTGCAATCTCTAGCGACCCCCTCTGGGGGTCAGGCACCCCAGGTTGGGAATTATTGTTGTAGAACAACAGGTTGCATGCCAACCTAGTAGAAGTCTAAATGGTTGTAGGGTCAATCCCTACAAAAGTCAATGTGTCCATCAACAACCGTAATAATACCTGCACATACACATGCTCTCACAAGCATGGGGATATTTTTCTGTTTACCTGGGATCTTCACAGTGCCACTGGTGGAGGTGTCGTCTGTGTATGGATGGCTGCTTTCCACCACGACTGGCTGGGAGGACAGACGGCCGCTCTGGGAGTCCGTGGCCACGTCCTCCAACTCAGTCACACACAACTCCAGGAGCATGTCCGCAACCTGCACGACACGGAAGGCACCAGACCATTAACCAAAATTAAACGCTTCAATAGATGTTTGCTTGCTTTGCTTGATTGTTTGTTTGCTTTGCACAATGAGACAAAAGAGGAGCCTGGCGACTCACCTGGGGGTAGGCTGTGCCCATGCCAGACAGCACCGCAGAGAGTACCTCCTTGCCTTTCTCCCCAGAGCGCAGGGACACAGCCAGTTTGAGAAGGTCCACCATCACCCGCGTATCATCAGGCACAAGCAGGCTGGTGAACTCATCCAGATACTGAGGCTCTGGACCCACCACCTTACTCTGATTCTCAGAGTCCTATTTAAAAAGAAGCCATACGGCAAGAAAGAAAGAAATCAGTTGACTTTATTGACTGTTGAGTTAGTACATGAATAAGGCTGGTCATCAAAATTTAATAATTTAATGGTATCGAACAAATTGCACCTATACGGTATCGAACTGCCAAAATGCCAAATTCCGATACCTCATTTTTCTATTTTTCTTTTAAAGAAATCATTATCAAAGCCTAGGTGTCTGTATCAGTACTATGTATGCAAGGTGTCACTGTGATTGGGCTTATTGATTAGGAACTGACCTCTTTGGTCTTGGTCATGGTCTCGGCGATGATGCTGGCGGCTCCGGGGTCGTCGGTGACGGGGATGAAAGGACGTGATGAGGTGCCAGAGGCCGATGGCGTCACAGCTGACGACGGGGTGACGGCGTCCTCTGAGGAGGGAGCCTATTACAAAAATGAATAAATAAAAACATACTCGTACATGTTTATCATAGATCTTTTATAAAGTTACAGGCTTGTAAACAAATGCCACAGTGACTATCAAGAGTGGCAGATTTACACACCTCCCCTTTCCGGTCCTGCCAGGGGTTGGGGCTGACCCGCTCCTCAGCTTCAGGGGGAAGAGGGGGACCTTCGTCGTCGCTCAGACCGGATGAGGAAGATGAGTCGGACGGGGGCACTGGGGAACTGGCGGGACACTCCACGGGCAAAATCATACAGGCCGGCATCAGAGCGCCAACCACGGCATCCCTGGGAAGAGAAAACACAATCTCCTTATACCTTATCTTATATCACAGTCTTCTCTAAGTCAAAACTTAAGATATGTTTTTTCCATATATTCTGACCAGCGTCAAATTGAGTTTTCCCAAAGTTTCTAGCACACATATTTTACATTACCCTATTACATTACATTACTCCAACCTAACATTTTTCCAGATGATTTTTTTATTATTAATATTGTCTCCATTTACCTTTTCTTGAAAGTAAAAAAGTGATTGCGTTGTAATTTGTGTTTGTTAATTCCATGTTAGAGCAATGGCGCTTCCATATTTTCAAATGGAAATCAAGTAACTTTGACAAACCTATGTCAAAACAGGTAAATGGAGAAAATATTATAATATAAAAAATTAGCTACCATCAGCAAATTGGTCAGGTAATAACATATATAATATGTGCGTTAGTAATCAGACTAAAACTCAATTTGATGCTGGTCAAGTCTTTTGACTTAACTTAAAAGAAATTCAATTAACAGCTTTAAATGACACATATCTAATACCTACCCCTACTTCAGATATAGCGATTGTTCCATTAATCAAGTTAACCGTTGACTTACCTGGCATACATGATCTGCAGGGCCGAGAGCACGTGGGACAGCGCCTGCTGCTTGGCGAGGTTCCCGTCCAGGGACAGGAGGATCTTGGCAAGCGACGGGCGGTTCGGTTTAACGCTGCTCTGCCCGCTCATCTTGTTGCTCACTGCAGAGGAGTCGCTGTCGGACTGGACGCCTGGAGAGAGCATACCACCACCCACAGCACACCATTAGATCGCTCATATCATGGAAGCCACATTCAGGTTTGGTCTGTGTGGATAGGCGGCATTTGGAGATAGGGGTTACCCAAGTACGAGGCCCCCAGGGAGTCTCTGGCCGTCTGGAAGAGGACCGGCTCGTGGACCGACGGCGTTGTCACATCCACAGTGGTCCAAGCCACGCTGTGGGAGGAGCCACAGGCCACGCGAGTGATCTTCTGGCCCTCCAGACCCTGCACCAGGGTGGGCTTCCTGTTCACGGTGGTGGTCCCATTCCCCTGCTGCCCATGGTCATTGTCGCCCCAAGCATACACCTAACGGAGGGAAGAACGGGTTCAGCCATGTTTCTTCATTCATGCATCACACACATTACTATTCAGAGAAGATGACAAATATTCACTCAATATGTAAATGTCAACAACAATATTGTGTATATTTTAATATTGGTTAGAGTGTATATTTTCACAGTGTATTATTTTTACACTAATAAAATATGTCCTGATTCCATTAACAAAATATACAATAACAAGTACTTACATTCCATTTTTGTAATATCAATAAAAGCTCAAAAAGTATCAAATAATTTTTTTCACTTTCCTTTACTTTCAAAATCGAAATTATCTTGCCATGAAAAGTTATTAAACTACTAAAAAGGCAAATAAACCGAAACAATCAAAAATATAAAACTTCAGCCCAAGCAGATTTTCTTCTCACATTCTAGTGAGAGTGCCTGACTCAGATCATCAAAAGTTATTTGCTGAGATGATTAAATTTGTACAAGGTGAAAGTCAAAGAGAGACATGGAGCCCACATAGGAATGATGGCATGACACTAAATTAATTGAATGAATTAAAGATGTGCTTTGGGTTTTAATGCTCTTTTGCACATGGTACGAACCTGTCCTGTTTCTGTGACGGCCAGACAGTGCAGTGCGCCCACGGCCACATGGACGATCTTCTTGCCCCTCAGACCTTCCACCATCTGTGGCTTACGCACGTGGACGTCCGTTCCGTGACCCAATCGGAAGTAGTCCCCTTTCCCCCTGGTTTCAAATACAACAGCATTTATCCATCAAATTGTCATGAGACATCTCAATAGTAATGATGATGTTATTGATTAAAAGGCAGCCATGTTTACCAGGTCCACACAACTCCAGACTTGGTGAGAGCCAACGAGAACTGCGCTCCACACTCAATCTGGCACACACCCTGTCCGTTGAGCCTTTCGATGTTCTGCGGGATGTTGCAGCCCTCGCTGCCACCGCGACCCAGCTTGCCAAAGTCCCCGTCACCCCAGGAGAACACCAAGCCTTAAAAAAAGAAAGAAAGAAAATTTTCATATTGAAAAATGGAAATCTATCCATCCACTTTTATAAACAGTGTCTGCGATCATTAAAGGCCTTGAAGGCCTTACCTTCATCGGTGAGGGCCAGAGTTTGTGCATCTCTACTTCCACAAGCCACCTGAATAACACGGTGTCCCAAGAGCACTTTCACCTGGATTTCAAAGAGCAGAGATGAGAGTAATGAGTTGGGAGTTACACAGTACACAGATAAATCCTGCACATGTATGTAGTGTTGGGCTCACAGTGTAACTTAAATCACAATACGTACCAGTTTAGGCCTGAGCTGGGTGGTGTTGTCTCCGTGTCCCAGTCGGCCATACTCGCCCAAACCCCAGCTGTACAGCTCCCCACTGGAGGTGATGGCAGCGCTGTGGGAGCTGCCACAGGCAATATCACGGATGCGCTTGGTCTTCAGAGCCTCGATCAACCGAGGCTTGTCGCAGTTCCTGGAAGAGACATCGACCTTTATCGCCACTGGACTTGGGGAAAAATACTGGATTCAAGAATTGACGTTGGGGTCGACATGGGCTTAAGAAAGTTCAAGCATGGTTTGAATTTGACAGAAAACAAAATGAAAAATAAAAAAAGCAAAAATGCTAATATGCCAGTGCCATGTTGAAAATGGATGAAAAAAATATATATACATTTCAGTGCGCAGAAAGCTTAATTCAAATAGAGTTAAGGACCTTGTCAGCTGGGGACAATAGAACTCAAAGCACACTATGCAGAAATGCTCCAGTTTAAGGGAACAACGTACATTCTGCTAAAGTGCCCCAGTTTCCCGTCGTCTCCCTCGCCCCAGGAGAACACCTTCCCATCTACAGTCAGGGCCATGGCATGGCGCCCCCCAGAGTGCACGGCCACCTTCTTAACCACGTAGTTGCTGAGTGCAGTGATTTGTCGGGGAATGGGGACCGTCCCGCTGGAGAGACCCAGGCCCAACCTGCCGTTTGTAGCCTCTCCACATGCATACACCTTCCCTTCCACGGTCACTGGAAAAGCAACACATAAACAACATGTACATACAATTCACACATAGAATTTAGAATTTAGAATTAACCTTTGACTTTTCTACAACTATACCAGAAAATAATGTTTTTAGGCTATTCAAGCACAATGGCTGACTCACCTGCAAAGAGGCTCTTTGACCCACCGGCCACTTGAACCACATTCAGCGCAGAAAGGGTTTCCGAGAAAGACGGGACCTTGATCTATAGGGAAATTATTTATTTATTTATTTTAAACCTCCAGTGGAACTGACGGATGAATTATACCAATATTAACTTATCATGAAAAAAAGAAAAACTATACCTTAGACCCCTTAAGTCCGCCTAGCTGGTCCTTGTCATTCAGTCCCCACACAAACACTTTGGTCCTGATTGTGGCTGCAGACTCCAAACCTGAGGATTTCTTTCGAGCGAAACTGCGGAGAAAAAAAACAGACTCATGATGAATGGAATGGGTTTACTATACACCTCCATTTTGACTTCACCGTCATGTTTATTCAAGAACTTCATACAATTACGTAAAATAATCGGATACATTTTAAGTTAAGGTGGTACTCTGTGAGTTTTTTATTTTGATAAAAAATCCCATATTTTATACTTTTAGCTTCCACTTTTAGCTTCCACTTTAATCAATTCAAACAACTGGTACAAATACCAGTTGGTGATATCAAGCTTATATTCTTTCCGGATGTTTCCGCACATCGAAAACATTTAATGCATTTCTTCAAGGACCCACTGTACCTCCCAGTGGCCGTTTTGTCATCGTCCTCTTCCTCATTGTCGGATGCGAGGAAGGGGACTGTGGCCAAGTCTTCATCCTCCGCTCTGATGCGCCCGACGATGCTCAGTCCATGGATCTTGCAGTCGATGCCAGAGCTGCGGCACTGCTTGATAGCGACCTCAATGTATCTGTGATACTGGGGAAAATACGCTGGCCAAGTTATTGTGGAAACTTTTAACTTTGAAGGCCTAAAATGTATTCATGTGGGGTTTTTTTATGATCTGGATGAAGTTTGAGTTAAATGTTTGATTAAGTCCTCAGCCAACCAACCTCAGTGCAGTCAATAAGCAAGGGGACCGTTGTGTCTGTCGGATTGATGTTGATTGTCTTCAACTCGATCAAGTTGTTAAGAGAGCTGCCGCCTAAATATTAAATAAGAAGAGTTCTGTTAGAATGTGGAAACTCAAATGTCACATATTTTGAAACCAATCTTTAAAAAAAAAAAAAAAGAAAAGAAAAATGGCATGGAACACATTTCCTACCGAAGGGACTGCTATACAAAGGCAGAATAAACAGTGATATTGTAATATACTGTAAATAATGTTATATATAGGTATAAAACTGTATACCTCTAAATGTATCTATAGCCTTTAAATTTATCTTGTGCAGAGAGCACATCCTGTATATTCTTGTTTCTTTAGATTGTTAAGCTTTACTATGACTTGTCTGTCTGTACAGTCTGTCCGACATATACTGATTCCACGTATATGAAAATGTACTTGAACAAATAAACCGATGCAGTGGTGTCATTCTTCAAAAAACAAAAAACAAAATATCAAACCATGATAACTCCTGAACTTGTCAAGAGTCAATTGCCAATTATAATGCTTCATAATGTGGTGACCAGAAAAACACTGATGTAGGGTTAAGTGAAAATGGCATGACTGAGTGGGTACCTGACACCACGACCAGCGAGGGCATGTAGCTGCTGTCTGCTGGGTCAACCACCATCTTGAGCCTGTGGACCAGAACATCTGGAAAGAGCTCCAGACGAATCCAGTGCTGCGGGGAGACGGGACAAGAGGCAGAAGAGGTTAGATGATGCAACGCACTTTGACAGGGCAGATCCACGGCTAGCGCGTTATTCTCGCTTTGCTGAGAACGCGGTCCCGTGCCCCACCTTTCCCTGGGAGCCAGACGACTGCCAGCACTGATCGCTACAGTCAATGAGGCGTGAGGCCTGGTTGACGGAGGAGGAGACGTTGAGGCTCTTGACGGCGCGGGACCACTCATCAATCAGCATCCCACGCTGGCTGCTGTGAGGCTTCTTCAGCTGCTTTCCTGAGCGCCCGCAGAACGCCGGAGACTGGCCTGAGAGCAGGGAGACGAGCCGAAGCTTTTTAAAAATACACACACACACCACGTAGTATAACAGTTACGCCATTAATTGCGCAACCAACCTGGCTCGTTGATTCTACCGAAGCAATGTCTGATGTTGTGTTTGCGCGTCTTGAAGCAGTTTTCACAGAAGTCAAAGTCGTCGCAGTTTCTGCACTTGAACCTTGGACCGTTGATGGGGAACATCTGGCAACCATCGCACCTGACGACAACACAGCGATGAGGGATGAGGAGTCCAACAATGATGTTGGAGGTGATTTGCAATCTTTTTCATATCAAGGACCTTCGATTTGATAGGCGTTACGCCACAGACCCAATTTGATAAGATTTAGTCTCTGGTACCCAAATTGGAGAAGATTTTTATTGTTAGATATGATACCTGTCTATACTATCGTTAGGGAGATAACCATGGAACTAGGATTAAAACAGTCATTATTGCACTCTCCAACGGTGCTAACATCTTGTAAATGAAATAATGGTGAAGTTTAACTCATCAATCACTTTGTTGAGGACCCCCTGGAACCTCTTGACGGAGCCCATGTTCAGAACCAGTGCTCTAGGCAAAGGACTAGCTGGTAAAGACTCACCTCACGCCAGGATGGACGCTGGGAACCAGCTCCATCTCGGACAACAGCCCAGTCCAGTGGGACTGCTGGGGGAAGTCCACGATCACATCCTTTCCGTTGGCACTGAAAGCTAAACCACACAGTTGCCTTTAGATACCAGAGTACCCAGCACCAGAGACCTACACATACAAGATATGTTATGGTTTACCTTTCACCACTCCAACACTCCGGTGAGTGACAGATCCCCACTTGTACTTTGGCGTTGTGACTGTGGGCTTCACCCTCACTTTGTCACCTATTTTGATATGGGATGGAGAGATTTGTGGTGGAAATCCTGAAAGAATAACGAATACAGGCGATCAAACAGTAACAATTAACATCATTGATAACAATTACCATCATTGATAATCATTTGAATTGGGAACGGCGCTCACCAAGAAGCTCTGTGTGGATGTAGCGGACCCAATACGTTCCTCCTTTCTGCTGCCAGTCGCACTGCACGTTCAAGTCATGAAGTCCATCTCTGTCCAGCTTGATCACCTTACCGACGTCTCCCTCGACCACTTCCTCGTACGTTCTACAGCACTTCACCATCATGCCCACCTGCACACAGGCCCGTTATCTGTCAGACCGAGGCCGCAACGCCTCTATAAAATGAGACGGTCGCTCCAGATGGCCGGCTCCTTTTACCTGAATGTTCTCTCTTACATACACAGCATAGTCATCGTTGCTTTGGAAATCCGTTCTCTTTTTAAACGTCTGGCTCTCGGTCACCACCGCTCCAGAGGGCTGATGAGAGGGAGAAGAGACATTAATCACGTGAGAATGAGGACGCGACAAGTGGTGTGCTTGACAACACAATCATCGATGTCAGACGTACGACAGGGAAGGCAGACTCCGGCTCCTCAAGCTCCTCCAGCGCCTCCTCGTCAGAGTATTCGTCTGACACGGTGTCTGCGTCCGACAGCTCAGTGACATGGATGTCAGGGTGGTCCAAAAGCCAGCCAACCAGCGCCTCCACACCTATAAATTAAATCTCAATTACTTTCTCTGCATGTTATTAGATATACAGTTAGAATTACTGTCGCGCAAATGCAACAGAATGCAAATATATAGATAATTACATAAACATAAGAAATTATGCAAAGATAATTTTATCCAAGTGCTGTGACTAATGGACTAATGGAGGGTGGGGAAACAGTGGAATAGCGATAGTTCACAATCCCACATGTCCCACATCTAAACCTATTAAACATAGCAGCCCAGCTGACCGGAAACTTTTCTGGTCATGTGCATATGCAGTATACTATGGCATATACTATAATCTTGAGACAAACACAACTTTGTCTTTCTCATTCATGACTAATGCCTGCAAGCCAACGCAATAAGTGAAATGTACCAGTCTGTTGAACAACTTATGGTCCCATGGAAATAATCAGCTTTCTGTTTCAAGGAAAAGGTCCGTTGCTATAAGCTTCTTTAAGTACAGTGGGAGGAATTGATCTAAAATGGTTACTCTGTGAACCTTGCACTGAGCTTGGACCCTATTGCCTGTTAAAGTGGTAATCCCTAAGATTATTGAATTTTAAAACACCATATTTGTCCCATATTTATACTTTGCTGGCACTTTATAGCAAACAGCGATTCAACAATAAGCTGTTTATGAACTATCTATCATGTGATACCATACCAGGGACTCCGGAGGCACTGCCGGTGGTTCCAGAGAGTGACTTGAGAGCAAACTCAACGTTCTTCCTCTGGAATCCCATCTCCATCAGCTGGAGCACGATGGGCAGTGGCGGAACAGGGGAGGTCTTCTGCTTCTTCTGTTTGGGCGGTCGGACCTGCTGTACGGTCACGGGGGTGGTGGCCTCACTGGAGCTGCTTTCCTCAAACAGTGGTGAGGAGGGGTGGGTGGACTCCACCGCCAGATACTGACACACCGCCAAAGCTGCCGCCTACGCACACAGTTCAGGTAGTGCTTAGACTCAACCAGTTCCAATGCATTCAACACTAATCAATCACGATCATCAGTTGTTTTTTGTTTTGTTTTTTTGTAATAGGCATCAACTGACTTACCTCTAGCTCCTGCCTGTCAAAAATTGCCTTGATAGGAGAGGGCTGGGTCGCAGCAGACAGCAGTTGTTGCAGGAGGATCAGTGGGGGCAGAGGCCCCTCAGGAGACAAATCTCCCACATCTGGAGAAGACGCCACTGGATCCTCTAAACCGAGCAGCAAAAGGGATCACAAGCACAAGGAGAATTTTGAGTTCAGGTTACAGTTAAATTTTAAGCCACGCTAAACAATTCACTCTCTCGAGTCATCAGTACATCCTCCCACACAAGATGCCACTGCAAAGCTCCAGTACGATGTAAAGAGACTGATTAATCGGAGTGTGTGTCTGCCCCCACGCAGTAGCTGCTATGTTGTATCAAAGGAATCTGCTGTAGTGACTAGGTAAGCACACGATAGAGAAAAGTCCCCGTCAAAGTCCCTTACTCGTTGTTTTTGGGTGATGTCTTACCGTTTGGGTTGGGGCCCATGTCCAAAACTGCAGGCTGGGAGAGGATCTGTCTGAGTTTGTCCTGATGAGAGAGCAGGGAGCGTGCCGCCTTCAGGATGTACAGCCTGAGTTGCTGGCAGCGCAGCAAATGGATATCCACCTGGTCAGCTGGATACACAGATGCAGTGGATTATACGCACACACGCACACAACTGGCTGGGAACCAGACAGGGCTTAAAGGAAGATGATTGGCATCAGAATATTTTTAATTTATCCCGTATTGAGGGAATATTGATATATATTGATGTGCTGCGCACATCTTACAACAGGGCAATCCTGACCACGTTCATCGGCAACCGCGATTTAAAATTCCAAAAATAAGGTTTAGGTTAAAAAAATGTTTTTACTTTAAAATGCATTATGATTCTTTAAAGGCTTGATTTGTTTGCATACTGAACTATATAAAGATAGAGGGTGCTAAAAGAACAACAAACAAAGATGAGTGCCAGGCGTGATAATTTATCTTCATATTCAGAACTAGCTGATGATCAGCAGATGAGCACTTTGACCTTCTTGTGAAACTTTGAGTAATTTTTCCTGAAAATGGCAGCGACTCATCATGTAATAAAGAGGTAAAAAAAAAACTTTCAATATAGGCATAAAATGGCTTTTTAATAGTAAAATATAGTATTTTAGCAGTACCTGTAAGCCCTCTGCTGAGGGACTTCTTCATGCGGTGTTTCTCCAGCTTGCTACCTGCTAGGTTGACCAGCTGAGCCCAAACTGCCAACATGGGCTCCGTGAAGGGCAGGTTCTGCACACTGAAGGACACCACTGGCAACTGGAGGAAATAAACATAAACATCATCAGCATTGTCATTTCACGAGTTCTTGATTGTAAGATTGTAAATGTTTACCGGTTTGAGCTGGCTGAGGAGGCACACCCTGCAGGTCCTCATCTCGTGAAACTGGACGGTGATGCGGCCCTTTGGTGTGATGCGAGTGACCGTTCCCTCTCCGTACTCCTCGTGGACCACCTGGCCCCCCAGCCTGAGGCGTCCGTCAATTCCCCCGATCACCGCCAGCATGGCCATCAGACTGCCAACCCTAGGGCCCTCGGAGTCCGGAAAGTACTCTACTAAGAAAGTCTGCAAGGTGGGAAAATGGGGGGTGGTTATATTTTTCCATTACAGGAAAACCTGAAAAGTGGCAAACAATAACTCATATAGTAGGGCTGGGTGATATATCAATATAATATTGATATATGAGACCAGATATCAACTGGGATTTTAGTTGTTGTTATATTGTGATATAGAAGTTAAAGCATCATTATGTAACTTTTGGGATTTGGCACCCCTACAGTTTCTGAGTGCAATTGCACTTTCTGTCATAAAACTCGCCCGGGTTTTTTCTTCCCGGTCGAAGAATTTATTTACCAGACAAATTTGAACCTCATCGGCCATGTTTAAATAACAGTCTATGTTACAAATATAATGTACACCTAGGTTACAGTGCCCCTTGCACGGACCACGCCAAGAAGCGTCCATGGTGCTCCGGGATCGGAGCCATGGAGCCGTGGAGGGACGGCCGGGGCTTCCTGCGACCGGCGCAATGCGAATTGCAAGGTGAAACAAACCCTGTGGCGCAATGAAAGCAATGAAAATACTTTAAATATATAACAACATAATAAAAATGTGCCCCGTTCCTTTCAATGAGTTGAAAGGAACGGGGCAGTGTGACGAGCAGTGGACGGAGATCGCGGCCACAAATTATACTTGGAGATGGCATGGACAGGGAGACCGGTCCCGATCTAGACCAGAGCCTTCTTTTTTTCCCTCTCTCCCCTCCCATGCTCTCCTCTCCTCTCCTCTCCTCTTTCACTTTCAGTTGTAGCGTCCGTTGTCCGACTAAGTATTGATAACACGCTTAGTATTTTACAAATTTGCGTTTTTTTATTTGATGAACGTGGGCACTGATATGCGAAAATGAACTAAATGGATTTTATTTCTCTAGTAATGTAATCATCGTGTATGCCTGAACAACATGTCACACCGCCAACCCTAATGTCCATAGTGACAAGTGATAATCTAGAACAGTCATAAATTGTTCTAGATGTTCTAATCTCTACCTGCTTGGTTATAATATCCACATTACTAGTGATTGTTTCTCAAATATTTCTTGTCTGTAAATATCTCAAGAAGGCACCAATAGTCATCCCCAAAACATAGTCAAATAATCAATATCTAGGTTTTAGTCACAAAAATATTGTGATATCCAATTTAGTCAGTATTGCCCAGCCCTACCACACAGCACAGAAAATCTTACTGCTTCGGAGTGGCGTCCAGCCATGACGTCTCCAATAGAGCTGAGCTGAGTGTTGATGTATTCGTTTATCAGGCCGTTCCATTGGCCCAAAGAGTGCAAAGTGCGCAAGACAGCCACGATCTCCTCAGCCAGTGTGCTGCTGTGCGTGGCTGTAAGGGAAGCCTGGGGGCGGGACTTCCGCCTTCGCAGGGAACCCTCTGTGGCATGGAGAGGGAATTTGATATTATTGGGGTACAATGTTAGCATCTCATTTCCAAATGACTCAACCCCACTAGAGTACACAGTTTGTAGAAAAGCCAGACCTCTGAGGAGTGGCAGATCTGAGGAACAGGTGCTCAGCAGGCTTCCCAGGAAGCCAAACAACTTCTCCACCAGGAACTTCATGTCCTGAGAGCGTTCCATTTTGTCCCATGATGGTAAAACTGCCTGCAGGAGACGCAGCGCCAGGATCTGGAAACACAACGGTCAATATTTTTTTAATTTTATGTGTTTTCAATAGGTAAGCTGTAACAATGATTTTTCATCACTTTCTTTGAAAGCTGACATCATGCATCTAACAAATATAAGATCTGACAAATATTTAGGTTCTGGATGTGCCGAACTTTGCAGCACTACAAAGCTGCAAAACATAACATATAATCTAAATGCATAAACCGGAGATCATGCACTTTTCCATTCCACCTGGCCGACTCCCCCATAAAACTGCAGAGCAAAATCGGAATGAAATATTTCAAGAGAAACCTGGTAATCTACAGTACATCAGGGGTTCACCACCTTTTCCACTTTAACCCCTAAATTAAAGTGGATTCAATTCTGAAACGTATTTAGGATGAGATACCTTTTTCAAATGTATTTTTATCTGAATTGGTAAAAAAAATTTTCCTTACCAATAATAATAATACCAATATTTGACTTTGATTAGGAATCGTCCAAGGCCTACGAACCCCTGTGACCTATGGGTATGACAGATCTGCAGGATGGAAGCCCACCTGACGCTGCAGAGTGATGGCATTGAAGGACTGGTGTCCCTCCACGATGCGTATGAGCAGGCCGATCCAGGCAGAGGTGCTGAGGGTGCTGCACATCTGAGGCATGAGCGCGATGCTGCGGATGAAGCCGAGCGTGCACCAGCTCCTGTGTTGCTCCCGAGACACCAGCCTATGGGAGGAAAGGCCTGAGGAAGGAGATGAGACGGGGTTAAGTAGGGCTGCTTACCGAGAACCTGTTGCCTGCACTCTACACCTGCACAGACCACCAGGCCTGTTAAAAGACTGATTCACGTGGCGCATCAGGTACCTGACTTGTCATTGGCTCCGCTGTCAACAAGCATCCTGAGCAGACCGCAGAGCGTCCGTGTGGCGTCTGTCTGCAACACTTCCGCATAGATTCCAGCGGACAGCGACAGAGTCTTCAGCAGGTTGACGGTGCTTGTCAGCATCATTGCCGTGGGGTGGCTGCTCTTCTCCACCGGTTCCACTTCTGTAGAGGGCAAGAGGGGTTTAGAGCAGGGCTCTCCAACTACAGGCCCCCGGGTCACATCCGGGGATATAATGTATTGTTAAATCTGGCCATCAAATCACAATCCTTAATTAATCCACACATTTTGAGTTAATAAGATAAAACTTGATAAAACTCTCGACTGCACTGCAACGCCTGTATTTCCCTCTGGGGATTAATAAACATTTATATTATCTTGTTGATTTCAGAATATTAAACAGCATTAAAAAGCATTTTACTCCATGTACAGAGTGATTTAGACGTTAGACACCTGTGTCATCCTCTGTGTCCGAGTCCTCAATGGCGGGCTGCGTGGCGGGTGGAGGCTCCGCCAGTTTAAGATCGAACTTCCCCTCCTTGCCCATCCTGTACGAGTTGGTGCTGCTGGTGTCCCACTGAACCCGGATCCAGCCGTCCTCACCCAGCTCCCCGATGACCCGACCCAGACCCGGCGCTGGACCATCCTGCACAAACAAAATAAAAAAAAATAAAAAAATTATAAGAAGGCTCTGTCGCAGCACGTTGTCACCGCTATCCTCGGGCTGCCATGCCTTACCTGATCTCCCCACTTCCAGTCCAGCCCTCGCATCACCCTGGTGCCAATCTTCATCATGGCTGCCAGCTCTGGTCCGGAGGC
Source organism: Cyttopsis rosea (assembly GCA_900302355.1). Taxonomy (NCBI): domain Eukaryota; kingdom Metazoa; phylum Chordata; class Actinopteri; order Zeiformes; family Parazenidae; genus Cyttopsis; species Cyttopsis rosea. The sequence continues at coordinate 2,770 of OMKR01044356.1, read as the reverse complement.
CGGGAGGGGGGCGGGAGCTGCCTCTTTCCGGGACTCCTCCAGCACAGTGGCTGAGCCGCCATGAGCGCATAAACTCAAGTCCTCCTCGCTGCTGTCTGAGCTGGGACCTGGCAAAACAACAGAAAAAAAAGACATTCTTCAATAAATCATACAAGATATGGAGTGAATACAAGTATGTGACAGATGGCAGAAGACATGGGTTTTTAAACTCTTTCAAGGGCCTCACCGATGAGCCTGAGGATACTCTGCGTGAGGGCGAGCGTGCCCGAGTTGAGCAGCAGACTGAGGCTGTTGGCGCCGTGCTTCAGAGACAGCATGTGGATCATGGCCAGGAGGAAGCGCGCCTGTGGAATGGTGCCGAGGCTCGGCCCGGCGGGGTTCTCGTTGGTGATGGTCTGCAGGGGCACCGGCTGCACACCTGCTTGACACATCAAACACACACGAGGGAAACGTGAACTTGTGTGTACTGCATAAACCTTTGTTTATTTTTAGACTCACTTGGGCGACACAGCAGTATAGCTGCCACTAACCAAGCTCTTTAAAGCGGGCGCCAGCCTCCAGCAGGATGTTGCGGACATTCTGGATGGCCCAGGAATACAGCTTGCCGAAGGTCACCTCCAGCAGCATGCGGTTGAAAGGAGGAATCAGATCCACATCCTTCAGGCAGTCGCACAGCGGCTCTCTGGAGCACAAGGGGAAAACATTCGACACGGTCATTAGATGCCAAATTGTGTACTAGTGTACATTAAATTCACTAAGCATTTTGAATCTATAAATTTATTAATCTCCATTAAAACCGATCAGAATCTCCATCTAGAAAATCTACAGTAACTGTCGCAAAACATACCTCCTCAAAAAAAAAAAAAAAAATAATAATAATAAGTTGAATCAAATAGAACCAAATTGAAAACTCCCCTCTTTTAGACATCTTTTTTTCTCAAATTTGGCTGTTAATTATGTAGGATAGAGCAGTTATGTTGATGAAAATAACCACTCTGTAGCTCACAGGAGAGAGTCTGTGTTTTCAATTAAAAAGACGCCAGTAAATACAATTTGCTTAATTTGGTGATTCCAAGTTTAAATATCGAGGATTACAAGCCTCAGTCTTGAAGGGAACAAAGAGATGAATCACCCGATGTTGGTCCCTTCCGGGATGACGCGCTGCCAGCCACAGAGCATGGCGTACTGCACCGAGGGCAGCAGGAAGGTTTTGGACGCCAGCTTCAGCATGGTGTCGATGCCCTCCAGCCTCACCTCGGCCCTCTCCAGCTGCGGAGGAGAAATATCAGGATCTGCCATGTGTCTCAGAGTTGAGTGCACATGATCTCATCTTTCTACCTTTAAATCAGATATCGTACGCCACCTGCCTCGCCAGGTTTGATTCAGACTTTCCACAGCATGCATAATTTGTGCAAATGATTACAATACCGAAAGCAACTTACATTACATTTGCCATCATTCTCATTATAACATAATGTAATCCACACTCAAAACACATCAGCAATTACATGTTGTTAGAAAAATTTTCCCCATATCAAGGTCTTCAATTGCATTGTTGGATTATTGCAGGAATAGAAAAGTATCTGGCTATGAACAGTGTCTCAAAGTCTCTAAGATGGATCAGCTCAAACAATTTTTTTTAAAGACAGGATAAATGATAGGATAGCAATAGCTTTCATTTAGTCTCACCTGTTTTAGAAGACACTTCCTCATCTTCTCCACATCCAGCGGCTCTTCTTTTAGCGCAAACTCCACGATAGTGGCCATGAGGCTGGACTGAGAGTAGATGCCCTGCACGCTGTGCTTCAGCCATTTGTATTTCTGAACACTGGCCACGGTGTTCAGAAGCGGCTGCCACTTGTCCTGCTGCGAAACGACAATAATAAGCAGGAATGTGATGCTATGAATTCTGCAGCCACTGTGTTGTTCACAGTGCAATATTTTTTGATTCAGGTGTTTCGATTAGAACCAGAATGTGACGATGACTCGTACAAGGTTTAATAAATAGCTGGTGCCATCTGACAGGTGTCATGTTGATTAATAACAAGACACATCATCACACTTCATCATTAGTCGTTGCGTTTACATTACATTATAAAATATAAACACAAGTGTCAGATTGCTGATCAGATCCAGCCACAAAAGCAAAATGACAGAGGAAAGAGGAGAGAATCCTAAATAGCTTGGAAGATTAAAGAGTGGGGATGATGGAAGTACTGAGTTGAGGAATAAGAAAAGTCCTATAAAATGGAAAACTAATAAACAGATTAAAGAAAAATCTCAATAAGCAGATATAAGCAACAGCAGCTGAATATACCGTATTTTCCGGACTATAAGGCGCACTTAAAAGCCTTTAATTTTCTCAAAAAACGACAGTGCGCCTTATAATCCGGAGCGCCTTATATATGGATTAATTCTGGTTGTGCTTACTGACCTCGAAGCGATTTTGTGTGGTACACGGCGCTCACGGCGCTCTGTCAAAATGTTTTAGTACGACTTTGGTAAACTACAAATCCGCACCGCTTGCAGCATTACGGCTACCGTAGTCAGGAGCGTCGCGGAGTAATACATACTGTGCTTCACCATAATATTACAGTGTGTGTATAAGGACCCCCAAATGGCACCTGTCGAGAGACACGCTTACGACGCGGACTTCAAACTCAAGGTTATCGGTCACGCAGTAGAACATGGGAATAGAGCAGCTGCGAGAGAATTCAACATTAATGAATCAATGGTACGGAAGCGGAGGAAGCAAGAAGATGACCCGCGC
>OMKR01044354.1:0-11165 GCA_900302355.1 Cyttopsis rosea | reverse complement strand
ACGGCAAACTGAATTGATTGGACATAGTTTGGAAAGGCACACGTGTATGTGTGTGTGTGTGTGTGTGTAAGGTCCCACAATTGACACTGTACGTCGGGACAAAAACCAAGCCATGAAGTCCAAGAAACTCCCTGTAGACCTCCGCGGGAAAATTGCGCCGAGGCCCGAATCACCACCAGGACTCTTCAGGAGTAACCCGGCAAGAAGAGCCTCGGTTAGGGAGGTGACCAAGAACCCAACGGCCACTCCGAGAGCTTCGGCGGAGATGGGAGAACCTGCAGGAAGGACGACCGTCTCGGCAGCACTCCATCAATTGGGCCTTTATGGTAGAGCGGCTTGACGAGCGGCTTGACGGATGCCACTCTTGAGTAAAAGGCATATGACGGCCCGCTTCCAGTTTGCCAAACGGCATTTAAAGTGCTTGTGCGCGTACATTTTGGTCTCTGATGGGCCTAATAACACAAACTGTGCAACCCATGCAGTGTTTTGTGGGCTGTCTTTGTCAGAAAACGTGATTCAAAAAGCCGTTCGGATTTGCCTCCCCCTCCTACGCCAAGTGGGGGCTCATTAGAATGAGACCGGCCCCCCATCGGAGTATCTCCACCCAAACTACCTTTGCGAAGATGCACCATTTCTTTTCTAGCATTATGTCGAAGCTAAGAGTTAAGCGTGGGAACCGCTCTGTTGTTGGCTGCACAGACATGCACAAATCTTTTAAAAGAAAGAGGAATCGACGCCAACTGTCCGGGACAAAACTGCAGATGAGGGGAAATGTCAGTATTTATTTAAAGTACCTGTCAATAAAAGCGATTAAAATAAAATAAAAAAGACACGCACATCCAATACCAAAACGGATGGGTGCTGGATAGTTTCGAGCACAAGGTTCTTCCTCAGACTTCTGATACACCGAGTCGCCATCTTTAAATACCCGTATTACAAGACCATGTGACATAGTGCACCTGTAGTGTTACTACAATAATAGCAAGTATCACAGTTATATCATACATGTATACAAATATACAAACTTTCATATATATACAAATTTTCACAGAATATTTTTTATTTTTTATTTAAAAAAATTTGTATAGAATGTAGATGTTGTAGATTTGTATAGATGGGCAACATATATACATGGTTCAATAAAAATATATAGAAAGACATACTGTACAATTCACCACCAATATTTAATATACCCATAAAGGACTCGGGCTAAATAGCCGCCATATATATACTATCTATTAGAGGCTCCTCTGTCTATCAATGAAAAGTATGTTATTTAGACCTAGCGAACCTGTAACACTATACAACACCATAAACAGCAGAGAAACACTGAAGAGATGACACAACATACAATATTATATTATAATTGCAGATCTGACACAGGTTATACATTCACAAAAAAGGCTGGATGTCAAAGTCCTCATTGATGGCCTTGGGGCTAAGGTGCCCAGTGTATGTATCCAGAAATGTTCACGTTTAAGGAGCATACAGTTAATGTCTCCCCCTCTGCGTGCATTTTTTATAGTCACAATCCTCATGTATTTGACATTAGCAGTAGAACATGAGATCACACCTTTTGATGTTGTATTTTCTGATTGAATTAAGTTAATTTTCTGTGTGGAATGGCATTGTTGGCAATGTCCACATGGGTAATTTCCAGAGGGGACCGAGCTCAGAAAATGTGATGGTGATGGAGGAGAAAGATCTGCCCTCACCAGCATGTTACTCGGATTAGGGGGGAAAAACAGTTCTTGAGGACTGGGTCTGTCTCATTGATATGCCAATGTTCTTTTATTCCACTCTCTAGGTCTGTGGATACAGGTGAATAATACTGAATAGCACAAGCAGTTCTGTGTTCAGGTTATTTTGGTCTAGTAGTAGCAAGGCATTCAGTTTGTGACAAATTGGAAAAATGTGATGAGGCATTTTTTAAATCCAGGTCTCTTTATATCATCTTTTTCTAAAACGGTTTTCAAGCTCTTTGCTTTGGGTGTTAAAATCCTCAGCTGCAGATCCGCCTGATTCGGTTGAACTGGGTAAATGGACGACCATCTCGGCAGCACTCCCATCAATCAGGCCTTTTTGGTAGAGTGGCTTGACAGAAGCCACTCTTGAATAAAAGGCATACGACAGCCCGCTTGGAGTTTGCGGCATTTAAAGGTCACATATTGTGAAAAACCCATTTTTTCAGTGCACGTGCACATACATTTGGGTCTCTGATGGGCCTACTAACACACAAACTGTGAAATAATACAACCCAGTCAGTGTTTTGTGGGCTTCCTTTGTCAGAAAACATGTGATTCAACAAGCCATTCAGATTTGCCTCGGGCTCATTAGAATAATACAAGCACAAATCTTTTAAAAGAAAGAGGAATCCGGCGTGGGGAGCAGCAGCTCACCGGAACAGCTCCGCAGCTCCAATCGGTGCAATCTTTCCTCCAAACAAAGCAAATAAAACAGTGTTTTCATTGTAGATGTATTTAATTTACTCCGTTTCCTGCTGCTATGGAGCAGATCGCTTCTTCTCTCACTCTCCAGCGCTCCAAAGCAGCTGCATTCAAGGCAAATCAAGAAAACTGTAATTCCCCCGTCGGCTACCACCACAAGTGCGACTAGGGTAGCTACTAGCTCTCTCTTTTTTCACCGTACATGTGTTTGCATGGCACGGCACCCAGACGGAAGTTTGATTTAAAATTCATACTAAAATATGATCAAATATACTTATTAAACGGAGGGAATTGGATATAAAAGCCTGCCTCTAATATAAGCCTGGTTCCAATAAAGGCCTGGTACCCTCTGCAGCTGAGGTAAATCAAGGTCACTATTTGAGGAAATACGGTATGTGACCTTTAAAGGACTCTGAGAGCATAAGGAAAAATATTCTCTGGTCTGATGAGACAAAAGTTGAACTCATTGGGCAGAACTCCAAGCACTATCTCTGGCGAACACCGGGCACTGCTCATCCTACAGTGAAGCATGGTGGTGGCAACATCATGCTATGGGGGTGCTTCTCAGCGGCAGGGGCAGGGAGTCTGGTCAGAATCGAGGAAAGGATGAATGCAGCCAAATACAGAGGTCCTTGAAGAAAACCTGCTCCAGAGCGCACGCGACCTCAGATTGGGGCAATTGGTTCATCTTTCAGCACGAATGTATGCTGTATGACCCGAAGCATACAGCCAAGATATCGGGACAAGTCTCTGACTGTCCTTGAGCGGCCCAGCCAAAGTCCAGACTTAAACAAACCACATAGAACATCTGTGGAGAGACCTGAAGATGGCAGTTCACAGACGCTTCCCATCCAATCCGACGGCGCTTGAGAGGATCTGCCAGGAAGAATGGGATGAACTTCCCAAATCTATGTGTGCAAAGCTGGTAGAGACTTACCCAAGAAGACTCAAAGCTGTAATTGCTGCCAAAGGGGCTTCTACAAAGTACTGAATTAAGTGTCTGAATTTTTATATAAATCAGAGATTTCAGTTTTAGATTTTTAATAAATTTGCAAAAATTACTAAAAACATGTTTGGACTTTGACATTATGGGTTATTGAGTGTAGAATGATGGGCAAAAAAATTTCCATTTAAAATGACATCTACAACACAGAGTGTGCAAAAAGTGAAGGGGTCTGAATACTTTCTGAAGTGTATATAAATATGAATTTATGGGGTCTTCATTTTAATATGAACATTTTGTCTGAAATTATATATACAGTACATATATCTCTTTAGTAGTCAAGCTCTTCAGCATCAGAGTCGACATTTCTTAAAAACCCTAAATCTACTGCGGAACGTAAAACTTACCTGTTACACTTACCTCAGGTTACCTGTACTCACTTCATACCTTACCTTATAATAACAGTTCATAGCATCGTATTTCCAGCGAATACTCTGGTCTTGACACTGAGCTCTGCCCTGTACCAAATATTCAGTGCTCACCTGCAATACTTTATAGAACAGAAATTACTTGTCCAAAAGTCAGTCTTAAATTTGTTGGAAAGAAATGAGAAAATAAATTTGTTGATACCCACAGAGTTTGACCCGCAGATAATTTTGTTTTGACACCATGTGTACGATTCTTGCAGAAAGATGTGCAAGTTCTCCCACGATATCCGTTCGGATCACAACTACCCCCTGCTGAGAGAGTGCACGCTGCACGAGCTGAACGAGGACGACCTGTTCTTTCTGCTGCTCCAGAACGACACCGCTCTGCTGCCTGAGGTGATGCCCGCGCCGAAGCAGGCGCGCAAACACATGTGCACACGTTCATCACCTCGGCCTAAACTAGAGGTCTTCACGGGTCTGCCCCAGGCCCGTCCACGGGACCCGTGCCGGTTTGGGGCCACGTTTTATCACGGCTAATTTGGCTTTGGGTCAGGGGAGCGTCCCGTTTCCTGTGTGTTCTTATGTGTAATACCCCAGATGAGCCGTTATCAGCGCTGATCACCTGAGGAACGTATGGAAGGGCTTCTGCCAAACATACGCGCTTACATTTAATTAAGTTAATAAAAAAACACTAAGGGGCGAAACATACCCGAAGTACACAAAATTTTGAAACTTTGTGAAAAGTTTCATACGCACACTACGATCGGAAGACACCGTTGCTAAGCAACTGCTGAGTGGTGTTGTTGGAACCTACTTTAACCTGCAAGTTACATAAGTACGCTTTATATATGCACATATCATTAATGTTGGATGTGGCCGTATTCATTATAAAATCCATTAATAAATCTGCTATTTTCTGATTAAATTTTGCATGTAAAAAGAAGAAAAGATCAAAAACTACATAACTGAAGTTTTTTGGAGCTTGTTTCAAACACTATAAAAAGGTCGTGTTTTAGGGTCCTGGCAAGTAGAAAAATGGAAAAAAGAAAGTTGCAAGAATAGATAGTGTTATGGCGGATTTGACAGGAAAGCCAGCTTGATGAGTTTTCGTATTCAGCCCCAGCTGCAGTACCACTCGTTACACATACGGACGCTATAGCAAGCATATAATTCATTTATTTTTATTTTTACTTTTTTTAATGCGAGAATGTTGGGACCCGGGAAGACCTCTAGTCTAAACATCAGTGCCTTTGCTTTACTGAGCTGGCAGTGGTTTTCCCTTGCACCTTTTTTTTTCGTCTGGCCAGATATCACGTCTTCACCTTTTCCCCCTCACGTTGGGAGGATTGATTCATGATTTTATCTTGATGTTCTTTGTGCTTTTGGGTATGACCTTTATTTAAACGTGCAACATTTTTGCATTGCAGGTCTTTCTGCTGATTTGCTGCCAGTGTATCATTGCTCTTAAGGTTTCTCTCTTAAGGCCAGTGGAGAGGTGTAGCTGCTTCTGCTCTCTCTTTTTCAATTTTCCCCTTTTTTCCTGGAGGGGGAAGGAGGACCAGAGTAGCTTAAATCTCGGCCTTTGTGGATGAGAGAGTAGGTGTAGGCACGAGCGGTGCCGTTCGAGACGAAAACCTGAATGAGACATCTGCGAATGAAAACACACAGTTGTGCCGGGGGGGAAAAAACAGGAAGCACTAAAATGCCTGAAAAGGAGAAGTGAGCTCGTCGTTTATTCACTACATTATTGTCATGAAACCGATGAGGCCGGAATGCCACGCTGTCTGTAAATTAAAAAAAACAACAAAAAAACAACAACAAAAAAAAAACAATTCAAAACACAACAAATGGAACAGAACAAGTGGACGAAGAGAAGCCCCGAAGAACCAGATGGGGGAAAAAAAACAATATTTTAAACTAAAAGAAAGCAAAAATGTAAAAAAGAAAAACAAACAAAAAAAAAGAAATATAAAAAGTGTCCCGTTGACGTGCGTTTTGACCTGAGGGATGTTTCCATTTCCTGTGAGGTAAAGTAGAACACTTTGGTGTGTGAGTGGAAAACAAAGTCTGCTATCTGAAAGTACATTTAGTATACTTTGTTATGTATTCACAATGAATATACTCAAGTTGTGTTAAATTGAAACCACTTAAGTTGTACTTGGTGTGTTGGCAGTTGGCCTTAAGATGTTCTGAAATATGTTTAAAAAATATTGTTTTTGGTTACTTTTGACGACCAAAATAACTTAACAAGTATACTGAGGTACAGGTTAATGTTTCAATATACTGTTTGTGTAAGTGCACTTAAACTACATTTATAGCATATTAATGACTAATCTACTAAAGCTGTACTTTAAATTAGTAGATAAAAGTAAATTAGACAAACCAAAAACTACACTTGCAAAAAAGTACAAAGTGGGTAGAAATACATTTTTAATACATTTTATATACTAAATATGTGCTTTCAGTATCGGAAAAATAACTTTATTTTTCACTTGGGAGGTGTTGATTCATTTAATCTTTTTTTGATTGGCCCAGCTGCGTGTGGATGTGTTGTATTGTTTTTTGTTGTTGTTTTTTTTGCTTTCCACACCCACCCACACCCGCTCTACCATGTCGTCCCGCCGCTCAGGTGTGCTCCCACTACAACAAAGGCTCGGGGCCGCACGGAGGCTGCACCTTCCAGGAGAGCTGCACCAAGGTGCACGTGTGCATGCACTACGTGCAGGGCGACTGCATGTTCGGCCACAAGTGCAAGCGGCAGCACGTCATCGACCACCACGGCCGCCGCATGCTGGAGGAGCGCGGCCTCAGCAGCGAGGTCATCCTGGACCTGCCGTTCATCTACCAGAACATCCACCTCCTCAACACCTCCGCCTCCTTCTCCCCCAGAGGTGAGCGGCTGGGTGTCTCAGCGAGACAAATTGGTCCCATAAGAGAGCGTTTTTTCATTTAAACGCAAGTCAGATAGTAGGATGGGTCAAATGCAGGGAACAACTTGCCCCCTGAGGGATCAATAAAGTATACAAAACAAAAAACGCAAGGTCTGGTTGTACAAACTAAGCTGTTGAGGAATGTGTCATCTTTAGGGCGCTTATCAGGACCTTGAGGTGCTTGAATTTCCACTCCAATGGAACACAGTTTATCAAAACCACCATATGATGAGTTTAACCCATATTGTTCTCTATACTTTTTTTTGTTCAGAGAATACGCTCCAGCCGTTCTCCAAGCCCCTCGTCCAGCCGGAAGAGAGGAATGAGATCTGCCTGCATTTCATACGCAGGAGCTGCCGATTCGATGGCGAGTCTACAATGTTTTTATGCCTCCGCGCTGACAATAGCCGTGGCTGGAGGCATTACGTTTGTCTGGTTTGCCTCTCAGCAGCAATACTCTTGGAATTACACTAGGTGGCGACAAAGCCTCAAATTATAAATTCAATCATAATTCACCACAAAGTAATCCAAAGTAATGATTGTTTTGTTGTTAATGTTTTCACAGACCTACAATTCCATACATATATATAAATATCAGTACTTTTTTTTTGCTTCATTCTCAAATTGTTTCGGGTTTTTTAATGTTTATTTTATGATTATTCTTACTTTCTTGTTCTATTCTAGAGTTCATTTTAGATCTATCTATGGGTCAATGACATGCCGCTCTTTTTGTCTCTGAATCAATTATCATTAAAACAAACTAGATATGAAGACACGTATAAAATAGAAAAAATCCCTATGACGTATGCTCAATTTGAAACCACTTAAAACATTTTTAATTTGTTTGGGAGTTTTGTGACTTAAAAGTCAAATGTCAGGCAGTGCGACCGTGTTTAGGCTTATTACGGTTGTAACATATTGTGTCAAAAATCTAACAAATGAAGTCTTTCGACATGCGTGTATAAACAAAATACATATTTTTAACAAAATAACCAACTATTAATGCGCATATCTCAATATTTTTTGTACCTCCCTTTTTAAAAACCTAATTTGTCCCCTATATGGAAACACCTTTATATTTGAACATATTTCACATATTTGTGTTATTCTGTTCCTCCGTGTAGAGCGGTGCATGCGCGTGCACTTCAACCTGCCCTACAAGTGGGAGGTGTTGGACGGGGACGCCTGGATCGACCTGAGGAACATGGAGGAGATCGAACGGGCCTTCTGCAACCCCCGCAGCACGCAGAGGTCAGAGGTTCCCTTCCTTCTCCCTCGCGTTGTCTTATGTTTTTTTGAGGGGGTTGGGGGGGTTCTATGTTTGCTTATTTTTATCTTTCCCGCAGCCCGGGCGCGCGGCCCGTCGACTTCCTCACCATGACACGGGAGGCGGACCCGGTTCGGCGTCTGTCCACCGTGTCATCTGTGACCAAGCCCCCGCACTACATCATGACCACCGAGTGGCTGTGGTACTACAAGGGCGACCACGACAACTGGGTGGAGTACGGACAGGCTGTGAGTGGAGCTGTGTTGCAATGGAATGTAAAGGGGTTTTTGGGGGGGTAAATTCAATTATATAGACATTAAATCCCGGTTTGTTAATTTATTTATATTGTTAGTAGTACACATAGTATATATACAGATTTTATTTTTTGTTTGTTTGTTTATTTTATGTGTATGCAAACTTGCACAATTGAATATTGCCAATTTTTCTAAATTTGTAATTATTTTTGGGGGGTTATTTTAATTGTATTTGTTTATTTTTATTGTTATTAATTATTATTACCTGTATTATTATTACCTATTATTGTTTAATACCTTTTGTTAAGATGTGAACTGCTGTAACACTGCAATTTCCCTCTGGGGATGAATAAAGTGTCTGTCCTTTCACCTGTCCGGTGAAAACTAGGGCTCCCACGTAGTCTGGCGAAAAAAGCGATTAAAGGGGGAAAAAAAGCTTTTATCTTTGTCACGCCTTGTAGCAGGACGACAAGCGGCACATGACCTCGGTGACCTCCCGGGACCTGGAGGAGGCGTACGTGGCCGATCAGTCGGCCAAATTGACGGTCGTAAAGGGCCATCGCCAGTACTACGTCAGCTTCCAAGGTGAGAACGCCGCCTGCCCCCGGTTATGAAACCTTCAACTCCTGTGTTTGAGATTCGGTTCTTGACGAGTCATTCGGTAAAAAGAGTCGTTCAATTTTTTGAACGAGGGTCAGAAGAGTCGGTTCAGCTGAGTCGTGACTGGAACTCTCACAGGTAAATAGTCAAAATCATGTATGAAAACCACAAATCTCTCTCAAAATGTGTTATTTTGGCAGAGAAATGAAGTGTGAATCGCAAAATGTATTTAACGAAACAAACAACTCTTGCCGGAGTGACTCGAGACTCCTGACTCATTGAAAAGATTTGACTTTCTGTATGTGCCGCACTGTATCTCCTCTGCATCCCTTTATCCTGACTGATTCATTATTCTCTCTCTTTTTCTCTTTTTTTCTCTCTCTCTCTCTCTCTCTCTCTCTCTCGGCAGACATGTACCAGCGGAACCCCAAGCACAACACCAAGCGGAGGGTGCGCCGCCGCCCTCGCTTTGTCTCCATCACCGAGGTGGAGAAACAAACCACTCGCTACACGGCAAATTTCCCGTACGGCCAGTGCTCCCCCAACGCTTCATAGGGTCAAAGAAACACACCTAGGAGAGAGTTTTTCAACACTCAAAAGAGGAGAGGAAATGTCAAGTGCCACGCCACGAGAACACCTGCAGAGTGCAAAACATACGGATTCTACCACCTCCCTAAGAGTTGAAATACTGTATTTAAGAATTATATACACAGTCAAGTCAAATGTATTTATATAGACTTTAATCAGAGTAGTCTCAAAGTGCTTCACGAGACCCTGTCCCGGGCAAGGGGAAAAGTCCCAGAAAATCCCAGCAGGGGGGTAAAAAAACACATAAAAAAAAAAAAAATTTTTTTAAGGAAGAAACCTTGAGAATGTCGTCACAGAAAGAGGAACCACCAAGCAACAAACAAGGAACAGGTGAATGAAGTGTATTATCTTAATGTATAATATCGGTCAGCCCTATCAAAAACAACAGCCGTTTTGAGTTTAAAGGGAAAACGTAGCATGATTAGCGCTCTGAAGTATGATTTCCCCGAGACATAAAAGCAAGGGTGTCGCCATCTTGGTTTGAACTGGCAGCGCGAAGTCGGCAGGCTTTTCCCGAGGTCACCCGTTCTTGTCCCACTCGGTCACATTACGCCCTCGCCACCCTCGGGAGTCCGGAGTGTGGGACTGCGCCGGAGGGGGAAGAACTCTGAAAAATTAAACAGTGCGGGGACGGGCGGCCCTGACAGCGAAGGTCAGATCCCTCCGCCAGCGACAGAGTGCCTTAGCTTTTCCTTTTTCTAATACCGACCCTCAAAGCTACGTACATATTACTCATATAAACTCATTTTACAACAGAGCATCACAATTAAGTTTTTCCTCTAAATAGCATCGTATAAGGCCACTGCGGTTATCTTTTTGACATGGAATGTAAGTGGAAGTGTCAACGCTACAAATAAAATAAAATAAAAAATGTTGTACTGTAATGTATTAACAGTTGAAGGACGGGATGCTTGGACGTATTGATGTTTTTGTAAGTATTGTTCTTGCTTTTTAACAAAATAAATATAAGTAAAGCGTCTGTTGTTTTATTTATTCATCCTCAAAGGCCGGTTGTATTGACAGAATGCAAACCTTTAATTTATTTTGGGAGATTTCCACATTTTTTCCTGTCTTTCTGCTCACTAATTTGCTGCCACATTTTCAGTGGTGGAAAGTAACGAAGTGTAAGTACTTTGTTACTGTACTTACTTAGTAAGTACTGTACAATACCTTTTGTATCCGGACTTAGTATAGTATATTATATTCATTTTCAAAGAGTTATGACTTTTAACTACATTTCTAATAGGCGCTTTTCATTTTTCACTAGGATTTATATCTAACTCCGGGACTTGATCCACCAAACTGCAGACTTCTCATCCATGTTTCATTACATCCACATCCTTGTAAATGACCCTGACACCACCTATAGCCGACTGTTTCATTGTAAATTGTCCGTCCTGCAGTCACAGGGGTCGGAAAGCAATCCTCTGCATCAACTGTCCAGTGTGTCCTCATCATAATCGAGGCCTTTGTGCGGAGATCATTTCCAGATTTGAATTGTAGATTTGGATCAACTGGTCCCCAGCGGGCACCGGGCAGTCCCTGCGGGTTCGGACCCGCACGGAGTGGTGCCCTGTATCTGGCTGAACCTCACAAACTAGAAGGGCTTCACTGCCTCATTGCGCGCACACACACACACACACACACAGCACACACAGAACACACACACACACACACACACACACACACACGGAACGCACTCACATAC